>JAKRBP010001955.1:554056-566219 GCA_022398575.1 Heliothis subflexa | reverse complement strand
GTTTTTTACCCTTTGGGTACGGAACCCTAAAAAGAAAATCTTAAGCCTTGATGTCACTGTATCTACAATGTTATCTCATGTAATCTTAGCGATTACGTATAATGTATGTTCCGCGCACATTATACACAATGAACGCTGATTTCATTACTCCTTTATCATATCATATTATCGTTTCTTATCTGATCGAATTATCCTCGGAAGCCTCAAATTCGAACAAAGTACCTTCTCGTATAGACTAGCTGACTCACGCGATTTTACTCGAATTTTAAGAGAACTATGCCACTTATCCGGCATTAGCCTTTGGGTTAGCATAAGGAAAGGTTCTCTCAAGTCTCAATTTCTATCGGTGGATTCTCAAACAAATTATGATGACTGACAGACAGACTTTCGCATGATTCTCCATGTTTCCTTAAACTGTGCTTTCGAGCCCTGTACCTACTCAGCTACGTTTCGGCTCCAAGATTAAAACAATCGTGCGTCTTATCTCAATACGTTTTGCAAATCTCCGATAATTCTACACGTACAAAAGGTCCATTGTTCAGTATTGTGAACGTGGAAACTATTCAGTTCTGTGTGAATGGAACTCTTCTTCGCCGATACGGAATCCACTCTGCACTCTGATTAATTTGCACTGCTCAAGGAGAGAGAGGGGAATCACTCTTTAGTTTTGTTCCTCCGCCATATTTGTGCCTTCGTTATTACGCTTCGATTAATTTGGTTCTGATTGGATAGTTTTGTTGGTGTTGTACCTATTATCGATAACTTACGCTTTCTCATTTACCTAGCATAATCGATTCTATCATCTAATTCCCATTTGTCGATTGGATCACATTGTGTGCTTAGTTAACTAGACGCTATTAATGTTTCACCTGTTTCAATCAATTTGACGTACGTATCGGGTTTGATTGTAATTAATTTAACCGCTTCATGGACAGCTCACAAACATCTAAGTATGGATTAAAATAAATCACATTAATAAAAGAAATGCCGTCTATCTTACTGTATGTAATCATTTGAATCGCTGCACTTACCTAATAGCCTCAATCCAAGAGTACTACTACCGATGCTATGCCTACATCACGCACTGCCTACATAACGGTACACATTCTAAATTAATTAAGTTCCGAGATAAATTAGTTCGCCAATCTCCGGCAATAGTTGCGGGTATTCATTAGTGGTACAGGATCGCTGTTAATTACATTATAACTATCCTCTTCTATTCTAGTAGGTTTTCAGACTAGCTGGTTTTGTCGCGTGAATACGCTCGATTTTTTCTACACGTGGCACATGGTGTTTCTGTTATCATTTCAACCGGTAGTTGTCACTTTTTGTTGTTGCTCATATATTCGTGGCATCACACGTAGGAGTCGAGCTTTAAGCGGAGCGGAAAGTCGGTTAGTGTGAAAGGGCTCTTAACGGGGAGCTTGTTACACGGTCTTGTAAGACTTGGCGTAATTTTAGAGTAAGGAGTATGTAGTCATTATTAAGGATTCCTTCGGTACGGAACATGCTTTTAGGAGCAAGCAGTGGTTAATTATTTAAGTCAGCGTCTTATACTATGTAATATGTATAGTTGGGTCCTATTTTTAAACCAAGAACTATAGAGGTTTTCTTTTTCTAATCGTACAATGCAGTTCCATTTCGATCAATACTTAATTAGATCAAGGTTGAAATATTTTAATTATTTCATGGATTGGAATGGAAGATACACCTTCTCGTGAGTCAACTTAACAGATCAATATGTGAAATGAATCATTGGTAGGACTAAATTATAAGTTATACATACCTACTTATATCTAAGTATGTAGGAAAGGACTAAAAATGTTGACCCTATTTTTTATTCGAAAAATGTATTATTATAGCAAAAAATGAAAACTTCCAAAGCGTATGTTTTTTGTTAAACTCTTTATTTTAAAACAACTTTATGAGTGGGAATGCTTTGTTTTTAAAAGGTTACTAAAAATGTTTTATTATTGTCGTTCTCATCAGTTTATTTGCTCTCGTAAAAACATAATTAAATTACCCGTTTTTTTGTAACTCTTAACGTTAGCGTAAAATAAATATGAAAGTAAATTAAAAAGTCCTGACGCAACTGTTAAAAACCTTAATCGAGAAAAGCTTTTTTGTGGACAATATTTTAATCCATTTTTTGTCAATAATTAAGGTTTAACGTAATTTCACTCAATTAATAAGAACCTGCTTCGGAGAATTATTAGAAATAAGACTTAACATTTCAAACAACTTCACACTTCAACAAAAACCCAAAAGTTTTTATAAAAACACCGTTAAAAAGGTGCTTAATTAACTTTCGGGACATCCGTACCTTCCTGGCTACCTTATTAATTTTACTTTTTCATCTGAAACCTTCAAAGAGATATTCCATAACAAAAAAGTAACACCTTAACAGCCAGTTTCACAGGATCCAAATATAGTTCTAGATCTGACAGATAATGCCATAGATAAGTAGTCAACATTTCTAAACTGGGCCTAAATATCCTAGAACCTCTACCTTCAAGCCCAGAAAATGTCAGCATTTTAATACTAGGTAATTCTCATCAAAAATCTAATTTTCATCGAATTAGAATTCTGTAGGGATTAATAATGAAGTTGAAAGTAAATATTTGATCTCCTGCGGCAGATACCTTTCGGTATGGAAAGGATATATTTGTTTGTGGTCCGTCCGGCGATCGTTGGCTTATACTGAAAAGGGTTCTGGGCAGCGTATCAAACATGACTTTTAATTAGACTTTGGGTAAACTTTCCTTTACCATGTTATTTTATGGTTAGTTTTTTTTATGACAAAACCAAGCTGTTGAGATAAGTGTATTTGATTTTACGTTTCAAACACCCGATACTATGGAGATGTATGAGTGTATTAGTTAAAATATTACTGTGTGCATTCTGAATATTAAAAAAAAGTATGGACTGAAAAACGTTCAATTTTAGACTCATAGGTACTATCTGATCATTCTATCTATTATTTATGCAATAGACGAAGCTCGTGTAATCATAAAGTGAGTTATGAATAAAACATGTAGGTACATAACTAATTAAAACGTACGGGTTTTACCGTATGGTAATTCGAATCTAATCTGTGAAGAGTAAACGCTTGCAGCTCCTATTACAATTTTGCTAACGTTTTAACCCTGTGCTTGAGCATTTTTTTCGCAATATTAAAGTGTATTCGGACGTTCAATATTTGAAGGGTCAAGTATTTGACGCTGGAAGGAAAAGTAGTATTTACAGACTTTTACCAAGAGTAAGCTTCTAAAGCCGACTAAAGGGATCCTATTTTTAAACAAAGAAGTATAGAGTATATACAGCTTTTTTTTTCATATGTTCCCTTTCAATCGTAAATTAGATCAAGGTTGAAGTATATTACTTTTTAATGTAATAATATATATATTAATATGTTGCCGAAAAAACCCAATTCAATAGTTTATCTCAGTTAGTCGCACCGCCATTGTTTGGACAGATAACCTACTCTGGTTCTAAGCCGAGCCACAAATAATGTACACAAACAAACAATTTATTCTTTTTCACGTAATTTAATTCTAACTACTAACGCTCTTAAGATAAAAGAACAAAAAAATATTTTCTAGGCGGCTTTCATAAAATATGCATAGGGGTTGTTCTTTGTACAAAAGAACACTTAAAAGTGCTGAAAAAAAAACGCATTCACATTTTTGTATTGAATGTATTATTTAATTTTCTTTACTTTCAAAAGTAGGTACAAAAAGTATAATTATGTCTTTTAGATAAACATTTATACGTTCTGATGAGTCAAGGATTAAGGTAACGTAATTTATAAAAAAAACCACTCATATATCGATAGATCAACTTCACATAAAACTATTCAGGAATTACTTATGATGATTGATGTGACGTAGAAACAAAACACGATACTACAGGCATCAGTGATCAATTGTTCCTAATCTCGTTATAACTCATTTTCGCAATACAGAGATTAAAAGACAACCGTGGCTGTTATTTTCTCACTAAATTATTGATGACACTCATTTAACCTGAGTCTCAGCAATTATGAAAGGAAAAGCCTTCAAAATCCCCCGGGAGTTTTGAAAATGTTGCGCGGAAAGAAAAAAGAAAAAAAATTGATTATTTATTCGTTATCAATCCAAAAAAATGTGGTGACTCCTCCTTTCAAAATATTGACGTAAAATTGCGAGGCTGCTTTTTTCGACACAATAGACAGAAGTAGGCAGTTCTGTGTAAGATAGTTAATAATTGATGCTCAAATCGTATGTTACACGATTATTATTAAATGGGTTGAGTACCAACAATGAAGAGGAGGAAATTCCATTGTCTATCCGAGAAAAATATACCTCCCAAAGTTGAAGTAACTTCCCTGAAACCAGTTCATTGCTATACTTAAATCATTAAGTGATTCGTGAATACAAAACAAGATGTTTTGCGTCAGACCACCGCAGGCAAGGATTTATCGCTATATCTTATTTATTCACATGTTTTATCCTCTTGTTTTTTACGTAAATCCTTATAGAAGTGCGAATATTTTTCTCAGAATACACGCTCTTTCATTTGGTTTACTTCGTAATTTGACACGGTGTTTCGTAGAACACTTGTATCAATAATGCCGGCTGCCTTGAGTGACAGTTTCTATTTATCTTGACGATGGACAAAAACAAACATTTCTAACCTTGTAATAAACGTATAATTCTAATAGAAAAACTTTGTAATTTTCATTATAAAACAACGTTTTATTCATAACACAGATATGGATTTCAATTACTGCAAAAAAAAACGGAGCAAAAAGAAGGTAGCAGGTTTTTTATCAAATCCTAACCAACGCACAATTTCTTATCGCATATAGAGGTATAACTGGCTATAAAGTAAAATGACACGTTTGGCGACGCGCCAAAATATAAATTTGTCACTAAACGGTGACTTTATTGCGTTACGCGGCGATGTGATAAATGGTCATCTAGCTGTGCTCACTTATTGCAAATTACTTACCTTGGGGATATATTTATTAGATTTTTTCACAGACAGAAATATTTTTCAATAGCATGATTCGACGTAATTAAAATTCAAAGAGACTAGATAGATTTACCCAAAAAAGAACTTGCCCTTTAACTTAGCATTCGGAAAATTGAAATGAATCGAGAGGTCTCTCGCAATGTAGCAATAAATTCCATCTAAATCTAAACTAGAACTCCTCATAATCTTTGAATTTTCATTCCCTCATATTTTTCCTAGCAAACACATCTTTCCACCTGAATGGCCATCATGGGCACATTATTCAATACATGAACCTCAAAACCAGCAAATGGAATCATGAGGCATATTTCTCCGGTGTACCGTAAACTTAGGATAAAGAAACAATATAGCATGAGGCAGGGAACCATTTTGAAATAATCTGAGCGGAGATAGCTTCATAAAACATGGATGCGGCGAGCGTCCCTTGAGTACCACATATTCATTCACATAACTCGAACAGATCTCTTATATATGCCGTTATCGAGTTTAGGTGAGAAGGTAATAGCGAATGAGTTATAAATATCTTGAGTTCCACATATAAATATTATCATAAAATATCAAAGATTTTCTAAAGATTTGTGAAATCAACATTAAATTTGTCCACTATGTTTCAAGTCCCTTGAAATTGGGTCATCCACCAAACTATTTTGCTTCAGGACGTTTGTATACATAGAAGTTTTTTTCAAATCCAGGAATTGGATCCAAGACCTCGTAATTAGTAGAAACATGAGGATTAAATCAACGGTCCAGTTACGTTACATGATATGTTTTTCTCTCTTTTAATGTTCTTTCAATCGGGTTAATGCTGTTTCCGTCGTCCGTGAGTTAATGTGTGTGGCCAGTAGCGGGGCTGTAAAAGAAAATAAAGTGCATATACTGCTTATCGTATATAGCATCATGCTATGCAATAATTTATAGCCTAAAAATAAAACTCTTGCATTAAAAATCTCGCTCTTTTTCTTTCGCCTTTTCGAATCACGATGCTTCCCCCCACTCTCAACGAAGAAAAATATTTAATACTAATCATAAAATTATTTGATGAACCAAACCAAATCGCAAAGCAGAAACTAAACGATGCACGAGAACCTACTTACCTAAGCAACAAATAAAAAAGTTTAAACATGAACTCCAGTGGGACACAACTGTGCCAAGTGGATGAACTGGCAGTGAGCCACCTGATGATATTACCTGAGGTTACCGGTAACCCTAGCTTATTGTCAAAGTTGAGTTTTATGTAATGTAGTCGGTACATGTTATTATACTACGAAGTTGTTAATTAAAGTTGGACAAAGTGTGCGCTATAACTTTTTGTAATACATTTTTTGGAAAACAGTACTAAATGTTTGTCTCTTCCACCCGTGATCCTTCTGGAACCTTCTCTCGTACCACGTATTTATTTCTAAAATGAGGATCTTGAAACTATTCAAGCAAATAAAATTGTAATTACTTTAATCTTCTAACATATGAGGACAATATTCAAACAGGGAACATTGCGAGTGACTAGTTTAAAAATCAAGGATCTTTGTTCTCAACAAATAGACCGCAGAAACTTGAGTACTTACTCAAGATTGAATGCCTTTTAGAGGATGCAATAACACAAATAGCATTCTTACTAAAGAAAGATAAATATAAAACAAATAAGAAGAATAGAAAGTATTCTTTGCGCAGCTAGCAATCTGCCATTTCTTGTGTACCCTGCAGTGTTGTGTTGTTTGTTCGTATCGAGCACAAACATCGTTGTTACAATCTCCGAACCGATCGGAAACCCCTTGTTACCTGTAAGCTCGATAACAATTGAAATATTGTATCGAGAAAGATAAAATGTGTCTGTTTAGAACAGCTGGAAGAGATAGAACTTTAGAGATGAATTGCATCCCTCTTTAGGATTCAAAATTCCATAGTTCTTTCAGGCCTCATTCAAGTATCTTTCAATTTCGTTATTTATCTCCATGAATTCATTATGCGATGCCCTTGCATCACTTTTCATAATATCCTTCGGCACTCAATACTCCATAATATAAACGTAACATTCGATAAATGGCCGTAGATAAATTTATTTACGATGTGCCGCTAACCCACTTGGTTGGAGCAGTAACTCCATATTAAAGAGAACGGGCCATCATCAGGTTTATATCGCTTACGCAAAAATCAGATCTTGTTTTGGCATATGGTTCGAAAAACAGAAAGCAGAAGTCTATACGATATAGTTTTCTTCACCATATCTTTCATAAGGTTGTTTACGTCATTCTCAAAGTTTACACGTGTTTACCAATGTGTTAAAAAGAAGGCAATGTGTATGCTGCTTAACTTTACCGCAAATGGCTTTTCTGGATCAGTGACCACTTAAATCTTATATGTGTGCTTCAATCAAAACACGGACATAATTAACTGGGAAAAGACACGTCTAATGGAAAAGATAGTTTAAAAGTTACAACGTTACGAGAGAAAAGTTTCGGAGGTTTACTCTTGCGGAACATTAGTTTTATAATTTTAGTAAATGTTATTTTAATAATTCTGGTTGGTAACCAAGATAATGTTACCCGTCATTTCACTGTACTCATATGAATAGTACCCATTTCAATATGGACCGAATTTCGATCTATTTAAAATAAGAAATAAAACCTTTTTCTGTGCCACATTTCCCGGCACCATCCTCCTGTTTTTTAGTAAAAGTCACTATACAACTCACGCAAAAACCAGTGGCAGAGATAAACCCGAACACGTGAGCCGGCAAGATTACTGATGCGGGAGACGGGAGCACCAGTCCTGCGGTCACAGTACCATCTGCCTAACGTTAAGTACTACAAATGGGTCAAATAGCGCTAGAATTTTGTAGGCCAGTCACACATGTTGGGTGCAGATAGCAAATAAATCACTAGTTTTTTTTTAAGGATTATGGTTTTATGGTGCCCGTGTGTTGGTACTATATATCTGGTATAATCAAGACGCTTTGCAGGATTGCATGCGATTTTAGCAACATAAAAGGCTTGCTACGGATGCAAATATAGGTGGGTAACAGTATCCCCTAAATGGAAAACTCAGGCAATTTAAATTCATTATTGTACACAATTAGAAATGCTGAAAAAGTAAAGGAATAAATTGCATCTATTACTTAATAAACCTGTCATCACTCTATCTACGATCGAATAAAACTACAAACTACTACTAAGATTATAATCTTCTATTCATCAACAAAAAACACCTAAAGTAAGGTCAGTCTCGTCAATATACGATCGCCAATAAACTACTTTTCATGCGAAATATAATACCCCGCATTACGTCTGATTTGTGACACAAATTCTTGAGTGAAATCTTCGGACATTATACTAACTCTGTGAGGACAGTATTAGAGCACGTTCACACCAGCGTATTTTGGTCGCCTTAGCAAAACGTAGGGTATACAAACGCGGCATATCCCTATCGGCCAAAATCTGTCGTGTAATTTTAACAGGGTTAATTTTTAATTCAATAATTTTACTAATATAGCTGAAGTATTTACAGTAATTATATACACTACACCTTAAATATGTATATACAAACTTAAATTACTAAATTAGAAATAAATACAACCAAACAGATAAATTTAATTTGAAAAGTGTTTTCACACCATCGGACTTTCCTCTCGTTTTTCCTGAGTGACATCGCTCACTTGGTACAAATGGTGTCACAAATAATAACTGTCAACTACCGGCGCAAAACGTTTAAAACCGAACGACATTGACATTCGGAATGTGTCGCTGTGGCATGCTTAAGCGCAACAAATCCGCCAGTGTGTAAGCGCTGTTACAGTGGAGGAACTTTATAAGTTATAGCGAACTCAAGTGAATTAGCTTTTCACTATCGGCGTATAGAGCGTATCGGAGCCATCAACACTTTAGTGCGATGAAACGATGGGGACGGTTCATTATGTAAACTCTACCAACTATTTGAATACTCTCTAAATTTAGAATATGGCTCTATTGAAACTTTTTTAGTGACAGTTTTCGTAGAATAGTCGTTTCTTTTTGCTTTATTTTTGGTTTTGTTATTTGACTTGGCTCATAGAGATTGAAATCACAGCCTTGATACTCTGATACAATAGTACATCATCAAAAATCTAAATCATTAATACATCTTATTTATTACATATTTATATTAAATAATATTATGCTCATGTGACTTTATTAACTTTCCGATAGAATGCGGAATATAGAGCCGGGCGATATTATAAAAGTTATATTTTGTTTCAGAAGTGAATTCATCCGGTCCTGATATCACACCTCAGTTATTGGAAAATCATCCGAAAGAAAAAGGTAAGATTATTTTGAGTATACTTTTATCTAAAAGTAAATATAGCAATAGAAAAACAATGTTTAGAACATTAAACCAGACTAAATACTTACTTAGATTTCCTTCTAAAAATATGCATGTCGGAGTGACATTAATTTTCACTATACCTCAAATGATACCTATATACTATTTCAAATATTATGTCAGCTGAATCATAGAAATAGAAAAAACTGAACAGGTCGTACTATTTTTTGCGCATGATAAGTAAAACTTGCCTGTTACCTCCGTGCAAAAAACTGTGTGTCGTCCGATCGTTCCTCTGTTCGTCATATAGATACGTGAGGTACTAAGACGGCATGAAGGTGGGTGGGATATAGGCGTTAGGCCCACTAGGCACTAGATCACGCACAGACCGCATATAGGCCGTACACAGGTTTCATATAAACGAGCGAATTGCTGACTTATTAGAGCCACGCCAGGTGTGTGCGGTCACGAACTTTGAGAATCAGTGGTACCTATACCCGTTGTGTTTTCACTTGTGTGATTTATGTGATAAGTTTATTTTTGATGAAATTTTTATAATATTTTAAACACCAATACCTGACATAGTTTTAGGTTTAGGTAAAAGGTTGTTGGTTTACAACTCTGTATTAATTGATCATTTGAATAGATTTCCTAAATGATAATAACTGAAATGAGGTATATTGAGTACGTATATGTATTTATCAACAACCATTAATTGCTTAAAAGCTCACATTCTCGCGATACGCAGTGTAATTTTAGCGAAAAATACTGACGCAAAACCGATAAATAAATTATGTGGGATTACTTCAAAAGGACCACCAACGTGTGGGCCTGAAAGCCTCTGTTAAACGTTTAATAAAAGTTTAACGCTGCAGCGGGGTATTGTGAAAAAGTTCTGTTGTCTGTAGGTCCTTTTACAAAAAACGAAATGACTTATAATCCCCGAAGCGAAATGAGAAAATTCGAAAAGTTGAAAAATTACCGAGAAAATTAATATAAAGTAGAGAGTGTTAACGGCGCTTTGGCGGGTCAATTAAGACGGTACCATTGTGAAAATGCAAAGGTTTTCGACTAAAATCACGCTACAAGCAGTCCGCTAATTAGGTCGAAAAAATGAGGAGGGGTGAAATTATAGGAAAACAAAAGACGTCCTCGATTTATTCAGAGGGCGCTTTTTTGTGAGCGCTGCATTGTGGCGCTTTAGAAAAAAGCTATTGATTATACCTACAGGATGTTTTATTTACCGTGTTGTGAGACGTTTCGGAAGTAAGGAAGTGACGCTTCTTTCGCCCTGGATAAATTCATTAATCTTTCCTGTCTTTGCGTTAATTTTGTTGTAAAAACTCCTCAATGTTCAGAGCTTTGTTTAGTAGGGTCATTTATAACGCGCTGTACCTACCTATATTTTAGTTATCTACTACAAGTTTTATTGAAAATATTATCTATTAATTTATTTTCATGTATTTTTTTTTATTTAAATGTAATTTATCCTTAACCTATTTTAGTTATTTTTCAACGACTTATTTTATGTTTACGACTTTTACACCTCACTGAAAATTGAAAATCTAAGTTTTTATTTCAGTGTCAATTACAACGAAGAATGGTTGATTGTAAGTTAACGAGGGAACAGTAACTCATGTTCATGCTGACAGGTGGCGCTATTTATCGCATTCTCAGCACATTACACGGCATTTAATTATTACAAATGTGTAGGCTTACTCGAATGAGTTTTCCTCGCCGTATGATTTATGAAAAAAAAAATATTTGTGTGTTGAAAATTCTTGTTTAGAAATAAGTACCCAACCTGTATAACAGCGTCAGAGAGTGAAAAAAAACTCGTCCGATAATTGATATCGGAGACTTATACACAGGGTGTATCAAAATAGCATAAAGAAAATATTTTCAATATTCATACTACCGAAAATCCGGCTCGGTTCTTTATTTTCAATTTAACAAAATTTCTCAAAAAAATATTTTCTTCAAAAAGTTAACACAAACAAATATTGTTCAATGCGATTAAAGCGAGATAACCTATTAATAGCGTAGATGCCTGAAGTCATTCTGAAAGCTTTACAACCGCCCACTCGACTCGACAAGGATAAAAGCAATTCTTTTTCCTTTTAAGAAAAAAATATATAACAAAAACAGGCTGCTACGTAAATTATTTCCAACCTCATTCGATTCAACAAGCAGTAACCTTTCGCTTGTTATCACTTTGAGCAATCTACAGTAAGAGACCCTAATTTCCGCTAAAACGACGTATTCACAGTGAAGAATCTTGGAGGCCTTTCCGCGAAAGTTACCTTTTTAAAAGTCGTTTTGGTGAAGGAAATACGACACGGCTGAAATGTTACGTAAAGAGCTCAGTTGGCGTTCTATCACTCGCGTATAGATCGGATGACAAATGAATTTAACCCTCCACGGCTTAAGTGTTGTTTCAACACGTATTGTTAGATTTTTAGCTTTTAGAGTGACGTGGTTTTATGCTCCGTAGAGACTACGAGATAGATTTAACGTTTTCAAAAAATATAGGTTCACAGAATATTTACCTACGTTTTACTTGAATTTCAATTACGTACGAGTATTTTTTTTTAAAAAGGCCTATCGCTTTTGAAAAATCTTGAGTTTGTTATGTCAAATTTACTCCGTTTGAAATAAAAATATTATGACAGCTTTATATAATTTAAAAGTCTATTACACTTCTAGACACAGAAGCACCTTGAACAATTTTCGTCCCAATATAAGTTCAAAACTATAATCGATTTTCTTCGTCCTCGATAACGGTTATTTTATAGCCATTCTTATTCATTTTGGTAACGTTTTACGATAACTATAAAACTTGTTACTTGACATC
>JAKRBP010001955.1:129667-140523 GCA_022398575.1 Heliothis subflexa | reverse complement strand
GCGTATACGCCCCTCTGGTTTGAAGCCCGCGATATGCGTGGGTATGTAGTTGTAGTATGTGCATAGCTTAGTTTTTTGATTATTTACTGATTTCTACATTGCATTTTGAATTTTGAAAAAAAAACGTAAGAATTTCTCGTTTTCCATGGTGCACTTACCACCGCATCAAATAGTCACCTCAATACTTGTACCATTTAATAATTTAATGCAACCTTCCGCTTTTGTGGAGCAAAAAATCCTATCTCTACAGGTCCCAAGCATTTCCAAGCGCGCATTGTTGCCCAGTTGAAAAATATTAATATTTCCTTCCCTTGCTCCTTTTTGTGGATCGACTTGACCCCTGATGTCTTGAATAGATAATATGAATGTTGCATTGTTCTTCACAACAGCATGCGTCTCAGGCCACGAGGTTTTAGGCACCTATTGTTTACTTTTTTCTGTAGTGTAAAAGTTGATTTTAATATAGATATGTTTATGTTCATAGTAAGGGAGACTTGTCTTTAATGAGGTTTTGAGAAGATGTAAGACTTGTAAAACATCGTACAGGAGTAAGTTTTTATGCCGGATACTTAATTAAACTATAACATAATATTATTCATTTATGCATCACCACATTAACTGCAGTTAAACCCCGTAAACTTCAAATTAAAATCACAGGTAACGTGGAAGGTTGTCGTGACGTAAAGAATATTTCTACTACAATGGGTCCCAAGAGACACAGATACAAGCCTCGATATCGCTCAAACTTCTGTTCACCCGCCAAAACAAGCGTAACGATAATAAGTGAGTGTGACAAAATATCGAAACACTCAAAAAAGTATCTGAAGCCGCGGGCAGAACGTGCCATATCACGGAAACTGATAGCAAACTCCATATCAGCAAGGAAAGTTATTAAAGCGTCTACCAATATTTTATACGAGCGAAATCACCGTCTCTAAGGGTCGATAGGAAACTTTCAAAGTAATGAAACTTACGGGGATAAAGTGGGTGCGAGAATGCAGCGTTATTGTAAAACGATGCTTGCGCTACAAACAAATTGTTTACCCGCTGCCCGTACCAGGAGTTTCTCTTATATCGGGTTCGTTTACAAACCAATCTACGTATACATATTTGTTGACCAAACAAATATTTGTTCTTCTACATTCAGCGCGGAATTGAATTGCTTTACCATTGTATTAACTTGATAGTCGAATTTCTGTAATAGATGGATACATTTCTAACTTTATATTTAATACTTCTGTTTAGTGTTCAATAATTTATAATATTTATTTTAATATGTCAGTAGGATTTTTTGCAGCGATTAACAGTAATGGCCGAAACGTCGATATCCGTATGTCACCGTGTGTTTCCATTCTAAGGACGATTCGTCTCAAACTTTACGAGGGTAGAACAATAAATCAATATGTCGAATAATTGCTCCTCATCGCAGCTCCGGAAAGTCGGAATCAAAAGTTACTAATCACCCGGTCTTTATTAATAAGGCGTGGAGGAAAATATATTCAGTGAGTCGAAAGTTTTCGACGGAGTTTTAAGAGTTCCGGCTTTTGGGACCGAACGCGCAATTTACGGGTTAGACGGTGCGGCGCGTTTTCGATTTGTTAGTTAGAATTCGATGTTTAATAAATATTTTGTTCCGTTTCAAGTGATTGAATGGAACTCTCGCTCTTTGACGGCTTTATAATGCTGCAATGTTAAGCCCAATTTATTAAATTAATTGTCGTTAGAAATGCTATTTTTGGTATAAAGTAACTTTGATTACGTATTTATTTATTCGAATTACATAAATTTCAATGTATTTCAAAATTCATTTATACATCGAGTTTTTTGAAACATTAAACAGTTTGAAAGCACGTCGTGTTGATAATGTTAATCTATATGTAAAATTAATGTACTCAAATTGTTTAAGCATTAAGAGATTTATTCGTGCATTATTACAGGGCATTTATCAAGCGCTTGGTACGAAAACAACAACAAATCAAAGGGTTAAATAATAATAGTGCATGCGAAACAATACAACGTCGACTGCACAAGAGTGTTTTATGTTTAATAACGCGGTTCCGTATCTTACGAAAGGAACGATTTATTATAATGTATCTAAGTGTACCTTAGTTTATTATAAGGCTATAGGTGGAAACAAATATACTTTGAACAGTTCAATAGACTCAGATGATGAAGCGAATGGGTATATCTGGGTATATCAACACCAAATCAAATAATACGATGGTGATCATCACACACTTGAACAAATGTCTTAACTTTAATTTTATTATGACTGCATGGTTTTAAATCATTTTATTTTGAAGTATATTATCTGGCTGGATTTTTAAATTGATACTGATACAAAAACTACGTAAAAAAAATAAGATGGCCGGAGGAAGTTCAAAATCTTTAGACATTAATAAAAAGCATAGATTTATTTCAGTACCCTTAGTAACTTTAATAAAATGAACCTTCAAGTTTTCATAGTTTCTGTTTAAATCTTATAAAAGTCTAAGGTACGAAGTTCAGACTCCATCCCCCTTATCGGGAATTTATTTGATACGCTTTAGTAATTTGAACTACTTAAACACGTCAAGAGAAGGTTCATAAGTTTAGTAACAACTAACACTTCCACTTTCTTCTACGTAAGAAGAAGATATTATATAATAGTACAAACATTTTGAAATATAATTATGAAAGGGTTTCATATTTAATTCCTTTTTTTAGATACATAACAATTTGACATTTCTTGAACGTTATTATCTCTATACGTAGAGAGAAGTAATTGTAGTGCCTGTAGTATACTGTTAGAGTATAACCCCGAAAAACTGGGACGATCCATTAGTAGATAATAAAAGTAGTTTTTAACCGTTTAGTCTACACGGGACCCTAAAAGCGACAATCACAAGCACGGTGGTCCATAAGTCCGACAGCAACAATTCATATCATTGGCTCATTTCGTATGTACTCGCAGACAATCGCGCGAACAATTTGTACGTCCATTCTTTTGACGTCGAATTACTATGTACGTGAGCGCATTGCTAAGCTGCGAACGGGTTATGAAGACATGAGCTGTTGACGTTTAGGCGTGATTGGTCAGATAGACCGAGCATTCGCGGAGATACTGTTAACACAGTCGAGGTAATGTAGGTCTTTGGAACATTTTGGGAGTTCTTTTCGTTTGTTACTTGTACATGAAAATGTCACTATCTGTAGAATGGTGCCGTGGTATCGACTTGGGGAGATAGCATGGATTTTAGAATGACTAAGTATTCTATAACATTTCCTTTATAAAGATATTACATTTTATCAGCTTTTACAGGTTAATTAAGAACTTTCTAGATTATTCTTCGCATCAAAAAGAAGCATTCAATGACGTAAAAAAATAAACACTAGTAGAAAATTAATTATTTTTATATCTGGTAAAAATACCTAGTACTAGGTATACGCACGCAATGTTTTTCTCGTGTCTATTTTCAGCATTCTGTCTAACATATAACCAAACCAAACCTATCCCATTTTCACGAATTCTAAACTATACTGACGGTTTAGAGTAAAAATATAAAAAGTCTAGTGTTCGTTACACGGTAGTCGAGCACAAAAAATGCTGCATTTTTTTATGCGTGCGTCGGGTCTCAGGCCTTTCAGTCCAGCCGCAGCCTTTAGATTTAGAGTCGTAAGCACACGAGTATCTATTCAGTGCTGCCAGCGTTAGCGCTAGGTTGCGAGTTCTTTTTTTAAATTTTTCGACTATTCAAATGCGGAATTCTGGAACGCGCTCCTTTTCGCGCGAAACATGTTGTCATCATGATTTACTTTTGTTTTTTAATGAAGTTCGTAGTCAAGGATGCGTAAGAAAAAGGTCGTATTTTGTGTTTAAAAAAAATGTGTGCTGCTGGTAATTTTCCTCCAACATTTTGAAAAAGAACTGAATTACTTTGTTTGTAATTTTAACTCTTTTGAAAAAATTGTTAAGTCCTTTTTCCTATTTTAAGAATATTTTTTAGGTGTTTCAGTTATTATTTGGAACTACTACTTTTCTTCAATAGATCTATGAAGTATTCGATTGTTCCCAGAATACGAATGATTGGATGCGTTTCTCCTTTACAAATGGATCAACTGCACAACTTGAAACGTCTTCACTGCGATGACGGTTTCAAACGTGCCTTCGTGTCGTCCTCAATCACGACTGGCATACACCTTATGGTATACCTACTCGTAGTTCATAGCTGCTTGTGTACTTATAACAAGGATCAGGACTTTGGTTCTTGCTAAAGGCACTTAAAAGAAAATATTTTGTTGCTTTGTATTGCTGTATTCTTGCGAAAAGTTAATGTGTATTTGATCCCTTTTCCCAACAGTTTCACCCGCATCTCTAGGAACTTTGCGCACCCGGATAAAAGCGTGTAAGTGCCTGAGCATGTCTTGATAAAACAACTATCTAACACTGAAATATTTTTCAAATTGGTCCAGTAGTTCCTGGGATAGCGCGTTCAAATAAACAAACAAGCTCTTCAACATTACAATGTAAGTATGATAAAGGTTTTGTAAATGTTAAAGTTTCTACAAAAATATTATAATTTCAATAGGTAATTATTCCAAAAGTATCAGCACTATTAGCAAGCCAAAGTTCCTTTGCATTTGGGATTTATTCCAAGAATTTTCTTTACAACATTCTTCATCCGAATGCATAACATAGTCTGGATAACAGTTAGATGCGTTTGTTCGAATCCTCACTGCACACTCAAACGCGTCTCGCATGCTGTAGTAGTGACGACATTGCAGACTCGTGACGTCATCTGAAACAATCAGGATTTGAATGAACTAGTCATACGTTTACTCGAATGAAAAGACGAAGACGCAATGTGTAAAATCTATGAATATTAACTCAGTAGATAGGTAGCAAGTTTGGCGGTTTTCAAAATGAACGATTTTGTAGGATCTATAATATGGACACATTTGAAAAAGGAACTGTTTTGCTTTTTTTTTATCCAAGATATCTATAGATCGAAAAAAAGTATTTTTACGTACGTACTTTTATCATTTTGTATTTTTGTCGTTGAATAGCGTCCCTTGCCAATTAGCCCAAAATAAAATTAATCAAAACAAAGCCTAAATAAATAAAATCCAAAAAAAGAACTAGCAAAACCCGCGTACCCACTCGCGACAATCCTTTCGCAAACGTGAACGTTCGAAAATTTAAAATTTAATTAAGGCGCGGCTCCTACAGTCGGTTGCGCGCGTTAATCTCGTAAAGGCAGGGACACACGCGCACACCGCTTACAAAGCAATTTTTAATTGCGCTCCAGGCTGGAAAGCGCCGTGTCTTTGAAATTTACGATTGATTAAAAAGAAAATGCTAGGACGTAGACTTTGCATTCTGTCTTCAGGGTTTAAATCTCCTTGTGAATGTGTTACGGTTTTTGGTTGTTCTTTATGTGCTAGCTTTACTTGCATTTATTTTTCTATGTGGTTACCCAATTACGGAGAAAGGAAAAGTACTTAATACGTAAAATAAGATTTTGGATTAAAAAATATAAATCGAGTTAACATTAACTGTAAGGTTATTATAAGATTATCTTCATATTTAAGTTCCTAATAATAGCCTTCCACGTGTTGGTAAAGCTATAATATATGTAATGTTGCTATTTTTAGCTACTCAGTTTCCAAATAATGTGTAAATACCAGCGAAAACAAAACGAGAAATAAAGGACAAATAAAACAAATTGCAAACCAAATTATTCCAACCGAATATATTTGGACGAATAAAGAACGAGTCACAATTACGACCAGTTAGCTCAACAAAATACAAAAAAAAACTTAATTAGGCAACGGAACTACACTGGATGGCTAGAATATAGGTCAAGAGCCACCACAAGTCTACGTTCACAACTAAAAGTGTTGTTTTTTTAACGTAATTAGTGTTGCTAACCTAACTACATCCCGACCCGTGTTCTCTCAAAACGCAACGTGCCCAATGTAAGTTGACCCTTAGTTTAAAGGAATCTGGTACCTCAAACACGTCTAAGTATACTGGCAGATAGTTCTATAACTTTACCATTCCGCTTTGAAGTTAATAAGTATGGGTTTATTGAGTGAAAACCTCAGATTGTTCTACTTGGATTAAATATTTCACCTAGGTTATAAATTAGGCAGTGGTGCAGTAGCCATTAAATACAACAGTTTACAGGATAGGTATAACACTTTATGGCGCTTTCACACTAACGGATTTTCCACTCGGTTTCTCTATGCTCGAGTTTTGTTTCAAGGCTCTTGATAATCATATTGAAGTTTTTTTACGTTAGCTCGATGCTATCAATAAAAAATATCTGATACCAGCCAGTCTAAACTCTTGCCTAAGAACGAATGTACTTCTATATTCAAATAGGTCCAGGCCCGAAAAACGAAACATTCTCTATCGTGGCGTGTAAAATTATAAAGTCGGCAGGTCGAAGTTAGGGAGTGCAGTGCGACAGATGGCCCGGGTGGCGAATTAAACGCGCCCCTGGGGAACAGCGCGAAGAAAGACAAACACGCAAAGTTGGCCTCGGTGTTGTTGAGATTATTAAATTTCCTCCGCTATAAACTTTGAATAAACTGAATGTGAAATTTTTGGACCGACGAACTTATCTGGATGTTTGGAATAGCTAATGTCCAGATATTCTACCTCTAAAACTGTATCGCGGATAATTGTTGTTTTCTGTTTCGGAGCTCAAGTAATAATGGTCGTTGAATTCGAGACGAATTATTTGCTGGTTGAAAGGAAGCGTGTTGAATGTTGATCCTTCTAAAGTTAAGGCATTTTAGTCCATTTGGCGATGAATTTTCATGTACTGCACAAAATTCCATTGAAACTCATTGACCATTTGCAGAGCTTAAATGTGTCAAACCATATCGTCGCCATTGAATGACACCCGGGGCCCAATAATAAGGCTGCATTGAAATCTCCCGGCCACTGCACTGTCGAAGTTAGTCGTGTATGCTTTGTGATACGGACGTCACACTGCTGTAGAGTTTCAGCTGAATAACGAAAAGTCTGAGCAAAATCAGAAATAATGTTCATTGTGTTGAAATTGAAATGAAACAGAAGTGTTCTCAAAATCATAGAATTTTTAATTTATGAGCCTTAAGAAAGTCTTTATGAGCTAAAAGTTTGTTTTTTTTTAATTTGTTAATATTTTTTGTAGCCTCTTGTTATCAGAATCTATATAACCGATTTTTAAAAATTAAGTATTGCCAGTTAACATGACAATTCCAATATTCGAAAGACATGGTTCTCTTTCCCCTAACCGTGAATGGTTTTTTTCTAACAAAGTAAATAAACAGCAGCATCTTGCTTAAATAATATTCTTAGAAGGTATTTTCCCAAGGGTTGCGGAGGTCAGACGGTAGTTACTAGGTGTAGAATCTGAAACTACCCACATGCTAATGAACACGTGAGCGTATGCAAGCGAAACTAATAATGTTAAGGAAAAATATATTTTTGTGAGAAAATATACACATTTTCGTTAATGAATGTAAAAACGGTATTACAAAACAATTATAAATATTTTCCATCATATTTTTTATCAAAGGTATGAATTTTATTTTCAAAAATAATACAATTTTGCGACGCTAAACAAAATAGGAATACTTACACTTTTAAAACTGTCTAAATTTTTCTCATTGACCATAAAACACCTTAACATTTTTATGAATTAGACAACTTCACGTTTATAAAGATATTAGCAAAAAATAAAACATAGCAAAAAAAATCTTAAACTCGGAATATCTCAACAAACCACTTATTAAGTCTATCCGTATAAAAGAAGTCCTGTTTAAGTAAGTTAGTTGAACTGTGGCCTCCGCTTGGACCAATTAAATTAGTAATACTGTCCCGTGGTTGAGATAGTAAGATAATAATTAAATTACCGTCGATTTTACTGCGAAGGCGATTCTCCACTGTGGAAGTTTCGTTTTATTAATGCAATTACTTTCTGTGTTAGCTGATTTTCCGTCATAAGTACTGTCGAGCCGAGTGGACTGTTGAGATCTGGAGAGAAAGAATTGGATGTTTGTCTGTTTAGAATCAAATTAGTGTGCTTACACGTGGATATCTAATTGGGTAAATGCGAGGTGATGGCGAATGAGTTAGCGTAAACTCTGGTATTTTAATGCCACTTTTGGAAACCTACTTTATACAGCAAGCAACTATGAATACACGTCTATTCTATACAACGTGGTAACTTAAACTGACTCCCATACAGTTCATACTGAAATAATGCTAAAAATGTTTACATTTCGAGCTACAAGATTGAGTTACGTGATATCATTGATAAGGCCTTACCCTTATTAGTAGGTAGATAAGCTTGTAATTAGGCACTAATAGGCCATCAATCAGTGCCAGCATGCTAGGGTTCAGCCGATAATTGTGATATTGGACGCTTGGTTAACTGTTTATCTTAATTAACCTGAAAACATACCTCACACTGAACATTGCTGAAACGCTGCGGTGGCGGCGAAGCGGCAACTCGTTACATTTTCCATTGGTCCGCACTCATCCTATTTTATTGCCGGTATAAAAGCCTGCAGTTAAACCATTCCTGAACCAACTTTTGAAAATTTTATTAGAATGAATCGAAATTCAACTACGGATCAATGTTGGAATTTAAGTGCAAGGCATTAATTATTTTGTTCGATGCAGTTATGGTTGAATTTTATTTGGCAGGTGCTGCATTGAATACATCTTCACAGTGATTACACGATTTTTGATTTTTGAAACATAACTAGTTGTGACTCAAAGTCGAAACCTCGACTAGATTCGTCACATCCACTGGACCACCACGCAACTATGATACAGCTAAAAACAAATTAACTCCACCAACTGAATCTAAGTTAATCTGAGTTTAAACCCAGACCACTCGCTATATATCACTGTGTTTTAGACCTAACGTTTTAGTCGCTTCTAGGATTACCGCAGATAAGATGTTCCTAAGTGGGAGTCTTAATAAGGATTCCACTGCTTTATATCACCATTTATTTTAGTTTAATGTAATTGGACTACGTATAATTTCTTAAAACGGTAAAGTTTGCGTTGGTCGTTGAGTTTTTATAAGTGTTTGAAAAGGAGAAAGGTTTGCGAGAGATGGATTTGTTTTTGCAGACAGGAAGTTTGCCAAGTTAACTGGGACTGGAGTAAAAGGCTGTGTGGCATAATGGGGCCACTACCTGTTTTAATGGACATTTGGCAGAATTAAAGGTTTCACTTTTAGATATTGCTTTACGAAACATTGCTTTCTGATGTCTTTGAATGTGTGAGGTGAATATTATGCGACTGTATTTTGAGCAATCATAGATATTTACGTTATCGTTTAATTATTTTTTTACTGCTGCCACAACAATTTTCTTCTTCATTCCATCACACACATTCCATCCACCCAACATAACCTTTGCAGAACTCAACAGTAGTACGTTACCTCTGTAGTATTCCTTTTACGAAATGACTGACCTCAGCAAAGATACAAAGGAATACGTATGTGCACATAAAGCTAAATAGTCCGACCCAACTTCAGAACATAATGAACTAATCACGTATCTAATCCTCAACATAGTACACTTTAATATCTTAAACTACTAAGTATGAAAGTTCCATCCCCTTCTCAGATTATCCAATGATAATGAGACGGCCGACCACTCTGTTTTCATTACTATAACGACTGGTTTTCCGACGTAATGGGCTATAAACATTGCCGCAAATAGAGTGGGAAGAAACCAACTTCTGCAATAATCTTCCTTTACTTGTATGTATGGGATTATAATTGGATGTGACTGGATGGGGTTGAGGAAGCGTTCGTTGAAGTGAAGTCAAAAGTCTAATGGTCAGCAACTTTTCGAAGAAACATGTATTTGGTACTAAATTTCTATTTGTGTTGCAGTAAAGTTATATGGTACTACGAAGCCTACATATAATTATGCCTCTACATCACTTTACTCCTAAAACCTGCATAGTTTATAATACTTTCTAAATTCAACCTCAAGTCTCAAAACAAATGTAAATTCTTATTTTTCGTCTTTTATGCAGCTGTTTTTAATATAATTGGATCACATCTAGCAACTCTATATCATAAGATTACCTCATAAAGTAAGTTTTGGTGGGATATCTAACAAATTTTACGCCTGTTTGATTACTTGGGCTTCTAGCCTGTAGAAAATGGTAGGTTTATATCTATTTTAATGGTGCCAAACTATGAAACATAGCGGCTGAAGTTTCCCAAGTGGTGGAAGCTTTCATTTCAGATCTGAATCATGTATGTTGTAATTCAGGGTTGCTTTTACAACTGTGGTCATGTTATTATATGTCTACAGAATCTGAAGTGGGTACGCTTAGGTACTATATAATATTACTTATGTAGACAATGTTGTAGTATGAGAGTAGATACCTAATATAAGTATATTTTGCTTTTAATAGATTCTACCAACTAACTACCAGATAATAGTTTAGCTTAACATTACGCCATTATCTCTGGTCAGTCATTCCTAACAGAATAGCCGATGAAGCTAATCCAGCGCCACCGATTATCACTAAGTCACCATAATTTGAAAATAGTTCCATTATTATGTCACTACCATATAGCAAAGTGTAAGCAGAAAACACCATAGCGGACCTTACTAATGGTCAATAAACGGGATCCTATGGCTGGCGCGAGCGAGTCCCGGGAATTGCACTCGTTGATCCCACCTCTAATCCCGGGACCGGAGCGCGGCAGTTAAGATGGGTAATGTGTTCGGACGCCAAATTATGACTGTTTTGATATAGGTATATTGGGATTTTAGTTTGTTGGCAATTTTCTTGGTAATTTGTTTATGTGAGGTGAGCGGAATTTAAATTCGTTATGATA
>JAKRBP010001952.1:88966-99338 GCA_022398575.1 Heliothis subflexa | reverse complement strand
AAGTTTGTGTGTACTTTCTAAGTATATCTTGGACACCAACGATAGACTAAAAGTGAAGGAAAACATTTGGAGGAAACCTGGATTGGGTAAAGTTGGTGATTAACGCTCAATCCTTCTCTTTGGACAATCAAAAACCAATCAGGATTTGATAGTTACTAGCAGTTTTTAATATACACAGTTATATATAAATGAATTTCAGAGTCGTCGTCAAATACAAAATATATAGCTGCAAATATAACCAAAAACCCTTATGCAGCAGAATAAATTCTAAAAAAAACTGTTACACAAAATCTGCGGAGTGTCTATTTTTGACATACCGTTTTTGACGAGTACGCAATTCACGCGTGTGTTCTAGCCAGTTAGTAGACATCGATATTTTTTTGTTTTTCATTTTACAAAATTCAATGGCGAGCGTATTGCTGTTATTGCTTTCGTTGCAGTCCTGTCAAAGATAGTTTGTACTTCGTCACTAATAGCGTAAAAAAATGCGAATTTGACAGATTTTAAAGAATCTACATATATGTAAAATTTTTATTAGTTTTAGTTTTGTTTGAGTAGTTGAATATTGATAGTGTTATTTCATTGTATAGGTAAAAGATTTTTTTTTTCTAGAAAAAAAACAGCGCCACGTTTTTTAGCAATCTACCCGTACTTTAAGTTAAGGATAAGATTGTTTTGACAGAAAATTCATACCTTTTCTTTCAATATACTTACCAATAAGTCTTTTTAAGCTCCTACCCTAATCAACAGCCTCGCAGCCCGCATTTGACAATAAGTTTGATGATTAAGTCCTTCTTTACAAAATATTTGATTTTGTAATTCCAAAGACCTTTATTCCTTTTGTATTTTCCTCTTATCAATGTCTGTTTTGTAAAATATTCAAAGACTTGTTCGCAAGACAATCAGGCCATCAAGGAAAAATAAATTAAAACGACAAACAAAAAGGTTTTCTCACGAATTTTATTCTGTCTTATTTTTTAAAATTTTGATACTTGTCATAAGATTTCATAGTAACGGTTAGATAACTTGTTATCTTATAAATTTCCAACATATTAATGATAATTACCGAGTTAATAATAATAATTAATAATGTTTTTTACACAAATAATATAATTATTTGATGAAAACATTCGATATAAAACTTACAGTTAACAGAAATTGTAGTTACTGTATCCTTGACTATTACGATTATTTATGTTTAACGTTTCAAAAAATAATATTTATATACCCACTTTCAATAGAAAGGAAAAATAATTGTTTTACCATCTTTGAAAAAAAAATGTCTTAATTATAACGTCGCGTCGAGTATTTCCTAACAGTTTGCAATCGTAATAGACAAGGAGCTAGTGACACACAAGATGTATGATATTATAGTACAAGAGACCAACAGTCACACATCATAAAAACACATCGATATAAAAATGTACGGAACACGATTTTGAAATAACATGACCATTTTGAGAGCATGTGACACAGATTAGTAAAAAAATATTTTCAAATAAAAAATGTATCGTTAAAAAAGTTACTGTGAATATTTTTCGGGATCAAAAACGATGTTAGTACCTACATTCGGTTTAATTGAGATCGTATACTGGTAGTTAGATTTTTAATATGTTTGAAATTATTTTACAATAGGTACCTGTTAAAATTCCGCGTATTTGCCAACAAAAAACTTGACTTTATAATATTTTAATCTTAGTATGCATAACCAATACAGATTATTTAAAAGCCTTGGTGATATATTTCTGAAAGGAGTTTTCTTTTGCTATAGTAAGTAATGTTTGTCAAAATATACTGCCTTTTTAACACTTTATCTTTAATATTTTCAAAAGGTTCTCCCCTATAGCGTTTCTCGATTATTTAGCGCAATTTCTTTTGACCACTTTAGCAACAAAGTACCTACGTGGTATTGTAACACATTTTACTTTTCCCAATTTAAATTAATAGTTCTTTTATGTAGTGAGTACTAGCTGAGTTTCTACTACGTAATTTCAGGGAATGAACTTAATTATTTTACCATCAACATACATGTTACAAAGTAAAACACCACGGTGCTTTACAAGATATCCCTCAAAATATGGATGAAACCGAATAAGAGCATGGGCATAAAAATATCTAGTATGTGAAATTAATCGAATCAAGATAAAGACTTAAAGTCATAAAATTCTGTAACATAGAAAACTATACTAACCAAACAATGTTTGTGACAAAGTAAAATTTTACAATAACAACGAAGCAGTAACTCAACCAAAAATTGGTCGTGCGTAAGCCCTGAAACGTTCGAATGTATGTAACATGTACATACGACCTCGATCCTCACCGCCCATTCAACGGGCTCCACGAAGCTAGTTTATAGCTAGATTTCCTGACCTCATAAACTCAGCGTGTTGATATTAAAGCCTCTCTGATTCGCAGCGCAAAATATTTTCGCTATTTTTTTTTCATATATTTTTTCACTGATCCGGGTACGTATGAAAATGTGTTCAGGTTTTTTGCTGAAAATACTGGTGGGTGCTAATATTCGTGTTAAGCCTGCGAACTCTAATTTGGTCGTGATACTAGATTTGATGCAGTTTGAATGAAAAGTTAATTTACTTTTCGGTATCCTATCAGAGCTGCATACGATGCTATAGTGACAGGATTAATTGCATTAACATATTGAAGTCTATCATGTTTTAATAAATAGCCTTAATATTGTGATAGTGTTTCTAAAAAGATGATGACTTTCCTCGAAAAAGAGAACTTAAAAGACTTCGCTACCAGAGATTTTGTTTAGCCGTTACTTCAATTGAATCGATATCAAGTTTAGCAATAGCTTTAAAAATAAAATATAAACAAGAACATGACACGTACTTGATCTTTTTTGGTCTTGGCTGAAAAGTTCCACAATTTTTTTTTCTAAAAACCCCATCAAAATTGAATATACAATCAATCGTGTTACAATTTCGCAAGCCATTGCACACGGAAAAAACAAAATGGCCACCGATTCCCAAACTTGTGAACACGAATCCATTGATGACAATACTGATGTTTTTTTCCCGTTTGACGATTTTCTTTTATTCGAAATTGTAAATACATTTGAGAGACATTTTAATCATGTATTGTCTGAGAGCGATTCTTTTAAAGAGAACGCGAATGTTATATATGATGTACTTTGAGAGATTTTATTTATGCATGAATTGAAGGAGTCTCGTGTTTGTTGTTAGTAAATGTTACCTTGTTTTATTGATTTTGATGTGATGTATTTACTTTATGTTACAGAACGTTTAAGAATCGAGTTGAATTTATTTATCTTGTTCAGCGCGTACGTTCCAAGTAAAACAAAAGTTTGTTTGAAAAAGCAAGTATTCAACGTTTAGATAAAAAGAGGCTACTAAATACATTACTTTAACATTTTCCACAATTTCAAGAATGATATCCTTCAACCATCCCCTTTTGTGTTTTATTATACTTTTTTTTCTTTTCTAGGCTCTCAATTTAATACTCTGTTAGGTACGTCGTATAAATGAAATAAAATTCCTTTTTTACTCAAGAAAGTTCCAAGCACGTACTTAGACAGGAAAATAAGGATAATTTGCCGTTTTAAAAACTTCCTAATGCTGACACTTTGGCATTCTGAAGAAAGAACGCAAAAAAGAAGTTAATGGTCTGTGTCACATGGCCCTTTAAACTGAGATTATCTTATTGTAAGTATACAGTCTTTAAGATTCTAATTTATTTACAATATTAGTCATTTTCAATGACGGTACTAAGTGAAATAACAATATGTATGTCATTTTTGCTGCATGATTTCATTTACCCCCGACACAATTCGTCATTAGAGTTCATTTCAGAATTTCCATATTTAATTGCATTGTTATCCATAATAATGTTAACGACTTCATCTTTATCATTTTTTTCTTGTCTGACATCCATTTTGAATGGCTATGATGTTACAATAATTATATTTACATGATCAACGAAAATGACAAAATTTACAGATTCGTTTATTTCGATTTCTGAAAAATTGGATTATCCTTTAAAAAAATTACAATTTATTCAGAAACCTATAATTACAATAATTACACCTATGAATACTTAAAACGTTACCTGTATTACATAATTATTACATAAAGTTAACATCGTATATACACTGCTTTAGTTCGATATTTACAACCATGGCTTGTCCCGTGACACACACACAATGTTCTGATCGTCACTTTACACATAATTGTAAATATCTTCCATGTCTCATACGTTCATTTCAGACATCGCCGCCTGCGGAACCCGAGACTGCGAGAAGTGCTGAGAGGGGGGCGAGGAAGGCGGGGGGAGCACAGACCCATTGCCGGGCCCTTGAGACTGCCCTGTCTGAGCTTGCACGTCAGGCAAATTCCCCGCACTGCTCATAAAAGTCGCGTTCTTAGGTAGCGTCATGCAATTGGACGCATTACATATCTGATTCTGCTGATAACTGAACCCCACTTTTCTCGGCAACGTCGTACATTGTCCCCTATTTGTTGGCGGACTCGATTTCTGCGACAAATTCGACATTTGTATCCCGGTGTGACAAACGTTCGGGCAGTTCGCTGTAGTGAAGTGGGGAACTCGATTTGTCATTGCGATTATCGCGTTTTTGTCCTGATGATCGATGTCTACAATCGTGCTCGAGCTTTGCGAATGTCCGACGAAGTAATGGGGATGCTTCGACGATACGCTATCGAACGTTGAGTTATGGTTCCTTTTCTGTTGTTGCTGGAGTGCTTTTACTTGCAGTCTTGTTTTATCTCTTTGGTAGTAGACGCCGGCGAATATAAGAACGTTTAGAATCAGGAGTGAGCATCCTATAGCTATGGTCACGCTTAGAGCTGTAGAGTATGCGGTGTAGCCTGCCACCTCTAAGTTAGACACGTCTTGCGTGTGTGTGTTGTTTGGTACTTGGCTCTGTGTGACAGCTGACCCTGGTCGTGCGGACATCACACTAATGCACGTCGTGACGTAAGTGTCCATCGTAGTGGACGGGATGTCTAATGTGAGGTTGTAGGTCGGTTTGCGGTACAGCTCCATCGTGGGGTCGAAATAGTTCGCGCGTGTGAGTGGGTCCGGCCTCACGAGCCCGTCGTACAACTCAGGGTCGTTGTGGTTCCTAAAAAGGTTATGTTTAGCGACCACGTCTTTCATCCCCGCGCGGTGGATTTCCGGGATCAAGCGTAACCACACGGACAGCTGATGTGCCCTATAATGGTTTTTCATCCGCGGTTTCATACCTGCAATGGAATTTTTGATTGTGTAACGGGTTAAGGTATTTGTAGGGTCAAATTCGTGTGGCGGATTAATGAAAAAGGTCGACGTAATTAACTTTTGGAATTGATATTACCGAGCGTGAGGTGAGCGAGATTAAATTCGGTGTTTTGTAGATTAATTTGATGATAACGTTCTGTTTTTACACGTCTCTACATTTTACTTAATTAAATTAAAATTAGAAAGTGAATTTGCAATTCAATTGGCACCTTTAGAAAAAAACTTTATTAGTTTCTAGAAAACAAGTTCATTAACAATAAAGTATCAATTTAATTAAAACTTGCATAGTGCTTGAAGTTGGTGATTACTTATAAATTAAGTTTAAACTTCTACGAATATAATAATATCGTGTATTTTATGGAAAGTGAAAAGCATACTGAGTATACGCCACGCCAATGACGTCACGGTTTTATATCATTGAATTGTTTTTCTTACCGATTTCCAAGTACTTTTGGTAAAGAGTGTCATACTCGTCCCACAGTATGCTCTTGTACTTGTTCCTCTCCCTTGATATTGGCAGCACTGATTCTTGCCGATGTACTTCATTTGGGTTTCTAAACAAACAAATATTACGTATGTTTAAATACGTGCGTAAGCAGGGTCTTAAAATTATTTTTTGGTATCATCTATTAAATTTACTTAGTAGGAAAATATGAGTTATCTTTATCAAAAATACTCTTTCAATGAAAACTCATTAAAGTTAACCTAGCCGCTATCCACTATACCTCTAGTATAAACTTTGTTATCGTGACTATGAACTTTGCTTAAAATTTAAATTTATTATTCTACAAAAACATGAAGCACGGATTACAAGTTTTACAATTTCCAACCGCCCAGCTTCTGTCTCCAAAATAGAGAAAACAATAAAATTATTTCAACAAAAACTTTGTTGACTGACTAGTTGGGAAATATAATTGTTATTTCAATTAAAATTGAAAACTAACAAATGGCACTAACAACAAACTTTCTTAGTTCGAAAACGGGCGGTAGAATATTTTAAATAAACTGAGTTTGTTTTGACACGTAAATCTCATGACAATAATTCTAATTTAAACCTTTTACCTTGATCTTATCATTAATATATTTTCTTAATTTTAATGTTGTCTGAGAATTGAATACGCTTTGTAGCATTTATTTTCAAACAAACTATATTTGGCTCATAAATCTTATTACTAAAGAATAATTTTCAAAGATCTATACAATATTTTTTGCTTATAATGAATATATAGGCTATATATGTATATATATAAATATATGAATGAATAGGCTCACAAAAATGGTAACGATCGCCAAAATAAAGGCAACTTTAAATGATACACGTGCCATCTTAATATTTTCTCTAGGTCAAGGAAAATACTTGGTCCCTACTTATAAACTGATTCGTGAAAATAATGATACGCCATTTTGTTTTACCTCTGATTAATGCGATGTCGTGAGAAATAATGTTCATGCTTAAGTGGTGGGACGGATATGAATTTATTACACACGCAATTCTGATTTACGTGGCGTAAGCTAAAGATGCTATTGATTTTCTTTTAAGTGGGTAAATGGTTGGTTTATGAAATTTGATTTAATTGTGCGAGGTGAATTACGTTTTCATTTTCTGGCAATATAAGTTATTAATTGAAAACAACAAATATGTAGAAATTCATGTTTAACATGAATTTCTTTAACAGTTTATTTTGATAAAAAATACAAGTAACAGAATTGCGACCTTTTCTTGACCTTAACTTTTTTTTAAATTAAAAACCGAAATCAGTGGAACAAAAGTATTTTTACATTAAACTGTAAAACCCATAAACATACCACAATGATAATTAAGTATACAAAATCGTCAGCTACTATTCTATAGCAGCGACATGGTCACTTAGCAGTAACCGCTGTGACGGACAGTCCATTAAGTGCATACCGGCTAGATAGCCACTCTATATTATTATCTACCAGTTTATGAACTAATCGAATACCTAGTCTAGTAAAAAATCCTTTGCTCCTCACTTTCTAAGTTCTGTTTTTATTCCTCGAACTCCATTTTATCTTGAAGTTTCAAGAAAGTTTAATTTTCTTCGCAACTATTCCTTTTATAAGAACTGTTATTCATGAGGAATAAATAACTAGCTGTTTTCCCGCGGTTTCAAGGGAAGTTTATCCCATACAGGGACAAAAACAGCCTATGTTACTCGAGGATAGTCTAGCTATCTAACAGTGAAAGAATTTTCTAAATCGGTTTTGTAGTTTTGGAGCCTTTAGGGTACAAAGAAACAATCCAATTATATTAGTATAGATAGAAAATAAACACTTAGACCATTTACCGCCAAATCATAAATTCACACTCTGAACCTAACCTATTAAATACTAGTTAGACTATAAAAGGTTCCGAAAACAAGAAACAACTGACACTCAAACGTAACTCAAACAAGAACGATTGAACAAAGCATTTGACCACTCACCCGGTTCTCGCAAAATTAGCCATATAAAGTATAAAAGCCTCAGACAGGGCCACTTCAGATTTCGTATAGTTCCTTGGAAAATGGCCCAAACCCTCCACTAATGGGGCCCCGAATAAATACGGTAGCTCTTCGCCGTGTACTGACCCCATACGCTGCAAAGGAAAATGGTATTAGTATCTTTATACATAAGGTTGATGGTAGATAGTCATATTTTGGATCTAATACATATAGATTTGATACTCTCTAAACCAAAAATCTGTTACAATTTTATAGCGAACGATTTTTAATGTTATATTGATAAAGAATATGAAACTAATGATATTATATTAAGCTCTGTCCACAATAATTAAAATTGACCTTGAAAATGAATCAGTAAGTAATAAAAAATCTTTCTAACCCTCACCTGAGGATAATCCCCATCTTTGGTCTGGTAGTCGAAAACGTAGAAGAATGTTCTAGGTGAGGTATCAGGTGAGCTAAGGAAGTCTCCAGTCTGAACCAGTGGAGCCACGTATTGAGCATCTGAGAGCGCCAATACCGCTGCGTCACGGGTGTTTATTGGATGCTGGTAGACAAAAGAAATTAAGGCTTAGGTAGGTATTATATTATTCAGAACTTGGATTGAACTTGTAAAGCCTAGAGGATAATGGAAAAATGGGAAAAGAATAGATTGGTAGTGGAGTAAGCGAGACTGTTAACAGGTGCCTACAATAACTTAATTGTATTTTGGCTAAAAATAATGCAGGTGGCTGGAAGAATGTTGTATGAAATTATATGACACAACTTCAACAATGGGTTACACTGAACTTGATATGACTCAAAACTGTGAATAGCGTATGATAAATAATGGTGTATCTAAATATAAAAATAACCTTTGTGGAGGGTATTGTAACGAAAAGTATGTACCTACCAACTTATCTCTGAAAACTAGAACATCATAAGTAAAATTCATGTGAAGACAAGCTTTTAAACAAGATCAACTTTTCCACCAAAGCTTTACTAGAATAGATGCTTACAAAACTCCAACTTATCTCGTATACGTGATGTGTGTCTGAAATTACATTCAAACAAGTTGAACTATGAGCAAAGTCTAACGGGTTTCATTGGTTGGCGAAGCCTTTAGCCAATCCTACAACTCGTCGGAGCAAAAATCAATATTAACGAGGTCCATTATTAAAATTCCTTTGGAAATTCTTTAGCTAAATGTTTGCCAGACTGCCACAATCATTAACAGGGCTGTATTTGAACCGGTGACCTTTCGATGAGCGGTCAGCACCCCACCGTTTGTGCTTTATTTATAATTCATTCACTCGTTATGATGGGCCTATGTTGGACATGTTGAAAGGGTTTTTACAATGACAGCTTGAAAGCCTGTGATTAGACTATCTAGCAATATAGAAATTTGTCAGTAAACTATTAACTAAATAACCAGTGTTTTCGGAATTAAATTACTTGCACACTAAATAACAGCAACGTTATTTAATTTCTTGTATTAACATAATTTTTTTTGTTTAGATGTTATATAAGATTACTTATAATTAAATAGGATTTTAAGGAAACAAAATAATAATCAACTTGATATCATACTACTTTTTGATCGTAACGATGAAACAAAAGTAACACAAAATATTATTAAAGTAACAACAATAAACAATGTAACTATCAAACATGAAAACGACTACAATATTAAAGCGAAGCATGCAAATGAAATCGCAGTAACACGAACAGAAGAATTCTAGCAAACAATAGCAGACGAAAATCATAATGAAAATGAAACGCCATAAATCGTTGAGTATTCAGCAAACTACAAACTTATCCTATAAAATATATCCGGGACACTCGATACGAAGTTGAAGTCGAAAACAGTGGGATTTTGGCAGAGGCAGGAATTTAGAGGCAAGTGCCAAATGCTCCTTTCGGTAGTACTGCCAAGTCGTCATAAACGTATGTCGCCTAAACGTGGGATTTGGGTCAAGTTGATGCTACGTTGGGTAATGTATCATGGAGTTCGATAGTTATGGATGAAAATTATATTAGGAGGGTAAGTGTTTTTAGAGTCTTATGTTTCAATAGAGGTTTGTGTATTTTTATCTACTTCTTAGATAGATTCCTAGAATCACTATTTTAAATTGCTTAATGATGAATGATGTTAGTTACATCTGTTTGTTTTATTTTATCATCAACTGTTGAACTCATATCGAAACATTCTACACCCATGACATTTGATAGACAAATATAGAATTATTTGCACATCTAATATAGAACATTCACAAATAATTGAACAATAATGAGATTGAACAAGCAATAAAGTTTGCGGCGAATAAATTATATTATTGAAGCAATAAATAATTATAATTACCTGCACAGTCCTCTCCCAATCCGTGTACTCGTTCACGATTGTGAAGAATATTTCACTCAAATGATATGTGTATGCGTTCCTGACGTATGTCCTGAAATTATTCAAGTATTTAATGGACAGATTTATGGATTTATTTTAAGTATGAAATCACTATTTATTTTATCGGGCGCTGAAATGTAAATCTTTGCTATGGAAAATGCAGTTCTTTCTGCATGTACGGAGTCATTTTCCAATAATACAGACGCCAGCGCATCAACCTACCATGATCTGTCAAATTTCTTCAATA
>JAKRBP010001950.1:414691-425572 GCA_022398575.1 Heliothis subflexa | reverse complement strand
TTTTAAGTTTAATCTCAGTTATTATCGTAAGTGCATTATTTACACTGTGATAGAGGTGTAATAGGAGTAGGTCTGAGCGAAGTCTTGACATGAATGTTACTTAGGAACGTACGTAGTAGTGAGCGTCGCCGGCTACTCGCCGAGTATTGTGCGCATTATGTTATAAAGTTTGATCGCCATGTCTTGTCTTGTGAGTGATAGGGAGGTTAGTATCTTATTGAAGACTGCAAATTTTTCACGTCTTAGCTGATGTTGCCTGTGGATGTATAAAATTAGGATCTGTAAGAAATGATGAGATGTGCCTACTGTACACTGAGGCACTTGTCGCCTCGTACAAAACGGAATTTTATTGATAAGGTTTATAGGTATAAATTATTATTCGTAGTTAGGACACTTTCATGTACCTATTATTGTTTTTATGTCTCAGTGTACAGTAGAGTAAATAGACGGTCGAAGGAGCTTAGCTGAAGTTGACTTTGATCGAAATGTATCACTGATAGGAGTCACTATTTACTTCCATAACATCATCATGTGAAATAATGGACTACATAAGTTTAATGATTAGTGCAATAATTAGGCAAAGCCTACTTTAAATTTAAAGTTTTGTATCTTAGTACTGTAATTCTAAATTATAAACATAATTTGTCATATTCGCATCACAACGGAGGTGAGCGCGGGGTTGTATTGTATAGCGTAAGTACCAGATTCTGACATGGTCTCTGTTCATTGGATTGTTGTACGCATCACAATTTATTTGATTATTGTCAAATAACATTAATTATAAGCAGCTTTTTGTAGATAAGTGCGTTGTACACTTATGTTGTATTACATATTCGTATTAGCGGTCGGTTATGACAGAACTGTAATCGGCATAATATTCTACGTTACAACTCTTGTCTCGGTACATTATCCAAATATTTACGAGGCTACTACGTTTTCGTCGACAACTAACAATACACCTAGTATTAATTAAGTTGATATAACCGTCAAAATCTTACTCTTGAAAAAGTATTATAAACTTCCAAAAGAATCTCTCTCTGTATTAGAATTATAAGCTTTCTAGTCAAAAATGGATTTCATATTGCATTTTTTTATTGATATAATCGGAATTCTTTCATGTGGTATTGGAAATTGATAAATTTTAGTGTGACTTGTTTCTTTGAAGTGTTTGCTCTGTCAGTTTAGCGTTTGTGTTTGCGCAGAAATAACTTGATCTCCTATCGTTGAACACAACATGATATTCACGTTCTGAACAGTTGCGCGACATTGACAGAGTACGCAACTGAACATTTTCTATTATATTACTTCCTCTTAGTGATGGTTAATTCATACGTAAAAACATAGTCTTTTGTATTGTATTGTAGTATTTACGGACACGTTAAATTATTCATCATCATCATCGTTCATTAGTATATTTATCTCCTGTAAAAGCATTTATTATTGTTTGGTAATACGTACCCGTAATTTTCAACAGCAAATAACGTTTGGCATCTGAATTCTGTGATAAATTTTTATTTAATCAAAATGTAATTTTGACATATTGCAATACCAATCGGAAAATTAGTTACTATTATACATTATTATAAATTGTGTTTCGAAATTTATTTAAGTTTATAGTGTATCACAGCTGGCGATTGCTTGGTTTTAGACTGATCCAAAAAGAGAAATTCACGACACACGGAGGTGTCGATCAACAAACCTCTAGTATTACTATTATTTCGCCGATACAGAAGTCGATTCGGTATTTAAGCAATCGCCAGTTATGTATGTAGTATCAAAATTGGCCTTGCCATGTAATTTATTATTTGTATCTGAAGATTCTTTTAATGTAATGGTGGTAATTTAGTAATGAAAAGCAGTGCTTAGAAGTAAATAAATAATGATAAAATTTATTTGTTTTTCTTTGTAACTTCCATTTTGTATCAGTCAGGCAGTCGCTTCTTGTAAAACAGTGTTTTCAGGTTTGACTGGAGAAACCAGCCCATCATTTATTGGTACGGCTAGATTATGGGGCAGTGAGTAGTGTAGCCACTATTGATTCTAAATAAAACTATGGGATAGATCAGAGAAAAAATATTATTTATTTTTATAAACAATCATTATGGAACAATGTAACAATGTTCTGATCAACTGAAATTGTTCGGAATGTTTGTGACATTGCCACGATATACGTATATTGGAGTAATTACAAATCACAATTGTAATTAATTTTAAGTACCTAATACGCAAGAACGAGAAAACATGTAAAACTGAAATTATATTCGTGGAATGTTCTACATACACACATTTGGCACAATATTTAAGTACACACAATATAATAAATATTTATGATTGCTTATCAACGACAATATCAATAACTTTAGTTTCACAAACTACGCGTAATGCAATAATATTTGAAAATATATTATTATACGAGTATTTATGCACATAACAGCATAATATCACGCCTGTTTTCCGAATGAGTTAGGCAGTGTGTAACAACTTGTAGAACACTGGCATATCGCCAGTTATGTATTAAAATACATAAATTACGAGCCCTTCTCCAAACCCTGGAATCCTGAAACTCTCCTTAGAAATTATTTTAGGATCTCGTGTTAACAATATCGTTTGTGACAACCAGATCTGAGTTTTTTGGGACTATATATTATGACAATAATAATATTAAATACACCACCGTAGAAAACGTACAAAACATCTAATATTTTTTAAAGTTACGGTATTTCTACAGATTATATTCATTTATCTAACAATGATATTGAACCACAGCTATCGATGTGCGTATGTGCGTGTTATGGACCAATACAATCTTACAAATACTTGAGAACTTGATAATTAGAACATTCGATGATTTTCACTACCTTGTGTTGAATAGAGTAAAGCTATATTTACAACATATAGAATTAATTAAAATTACATAAATCGATTTGAAACGAAAGTTCCCAACAGAAACATGATTAAACTATTAAAGAATTAATGAAATTATAAAAAATCGAATACAAAAAACAACTCGATTTGACATCACGTAATCGATAAATGCGTTGGACCGACTGACGAGTCTGAGTTGAAATGCGTTTGCCAATAGAACACGATCTACACTAGGAATGTAATTATGTAAGTAATCTTATGCACCCTACATCCGTGGACCCAAAGTATAGGATTAGGGTGTGGAAAACATTCGACACTACTCTCATTAAGCCAATTTGATTTTAAAAGTCCGATATAGACTGTCCCCTACACCTATTTTTGGATCCACTATAATAATCTTACTCTCCAGCCAACTATCATTAGGTATAATGATTTTATTCCTTTCGTGAAAGCTTTAACATTTAATGCCAACTTTTGAGAATAGAACCAGTGGCCGTAGGTACCTATATTTGGTAGTTTTAGGTAAGACCTTTAGAAAAAGAGCAATCAGTATAGCTTGATTATTTAGTAATCTATTAATAGATGTCTGGTATGATCAACAATTACAAAAACAGACCTTTGCATAGTTAAACTTTTACATCTAAACCCGTACGGCGTACGTGCAAGTGAATGCAATATACGATACTGATTGCCAATATATTAATGTTATAATTAATGTAAGTACAAAATTCCTAATACCGTGATCGAGTTCCCGAAAGTCTGTTGTCCGATTAAGTATAAAAAACCTTATAAAATTTTCTATAGGTAAGTTTAAGTAATTTCAGAATCGTATACTGCATTGCTTACATTCAAAAGGTGTTATTGAAATTCTTTCTTTCCAACAGAGCTTTCGGCTGGCGGATTTTCAGTTACGAGTGGATCATCCTCGACAGCAAACAATTGACAACTACTGGTTCAAACGATGACACTGAAACCGTGCAAGAGGTTTTTTTTCGGTCGGAATGGACTGCGGGCAATACTTAAAAACGAATCAGAAAATCCGCTGGTACGAAAGCGCTGTTCCTAATGCCTTTTTCCCTCGCTTTCGCTCATGTCCTAACGAAAGCCTAAGAACATCTCACTTTTACAGTATAAGTTAGGAATAAAAACTTTAAGCTAATTGATAATAAATAGTCGTTGTTGCATGAGGTTTCCAGTTTAAGACGCGGGGTCTACGGCTGTTGGTTTGAATACGTACACGGAATCATCGAGCCAGTAATAAGCTTGGGCGAAGTCTCCTTCGCAGAGGTAGGGGGCGCGCGACCACGAGACTAGCTCGAAGCCGGCCTCCTCACGCATGAACTTCACGAAGGCAGTCAACTGGTCTTCGAAGTACAGACCTTCGATTGGCAAGCGCTCTTCTGGTTTGTGGTCTGAGGTCACTGCAACATACGAAAGGTATTGTTTTACTGAGCTCCTAACATTCCTGCTTTAACACGGAGACCAGCTCCAAGTAAGTAAGAGGTTATTTCTGTGTTTAGGCAGAGCGGACACGTAGGAGTTTTCTTAATCATCTGTATATTAGTTTTACTTTCTAGGGCATATCTTAGCAAGTAAGACCAAATATAGGCTTTGCAATATTTTTTCTACAACGCGTGAGGTTTTATGTGTTTATATTTTTTTCTCCTGAAACTTTATAATTCAATGAGAAAGGCCTTACCTTCCACGTAAGGCTTGTATGGCAATACGAGAGCCAGCATGAGGACTCCGCCGGGCGCGAGCGCGTCTCTGGCTTGCTTCAGCATGGTCTTCGGCTTGCTGCATCGATCCAGAAGATTCAACATGCATATGCAATCGAACTGGCGGTAATGGTGCCACTTCTCAGTGTCTAATAGTCTGGAATGGAGAGTTGGTCAATTATTAAAATTGTGCTGTCTTTAGCATCGTGTTTAAAAAAATCAGGGTCAAATAACAGAAGTACCTAGCAGTTTAGTGATATGCTGAATCTATCCGTGAAACGTAAAATTATCCAAATAGCAGTGTGAGACTCGGATGTAGCTAGTATCTCTAGTGTCATTAGTCTACAGATTTCTCATGCAAGAAGCAAGCAAAGACACAGAATGATTTGCACCAAACAAATATCGAAAACATTACTAACTTGTATCCCTTTTCAGCGAGGGTTTTCCTCATGCTGGCCGATATTTCAGTAGCATAGTTGTGCGGGTAGATGTGTGCAAAGCGTCGGCTGACCTCGCCGTCGCCCGCGCCCACGTCGACCAGTGCGCCCGCGCCGATGCCGTGCCCCGTGACGCGCAGCAGCGCACGCGCCTGAGCTTCCGACAGCACGAACATCGAGCCGCGCCCCAGCCATCTGGAACAAACATGTAAAGATTTCAGTTGTTTAGGGAAATTCTGGGACAGTCATACAAATTCCTTTATAACTAAAAATAATTTAAAAAAAATAATTTACGGACCACGTTTGGTACAGTCCGTTCTGAAAGGGATAAGATAAAGGCTTAGAGATTTAAGATTTAAGAGATAGGTTTTGGTAAAGAAAATTTTGTTAGGAATTCTATATTGACTATATCAGCATAAGCTCGTACCATGCTTTTTCCTTGATTAATTCCTAATTCCTATTAATGCCTAATTCTTTTGTAATATTGCAAGTTGAACATAAGAACTTCTTTATCAAATTCTATAAAATTATGCTAGAATTATTCGAAATTACGGATATCATAAATAATCTTTTCTAAAATATTAGCGAGTAGGACTCATGTTCAACTAAGTAGGTAGTCGATCATCATGAAATGAATACGGGGTAAGAGAAAATTGCTTTAAAGAACAGGGTGTGGTAACGTTCCACCGCCTGGAGTGAACATGCGATGCTATATTACAGCCACGATTCAATGGAACTATTAATTTTCTTATCTAACTTAATTGTCCAAATAACAAAGTTCGTTCGATGTTTTGAACCTTCTAATTTAAACGTGGATAGGTTTCTAGAAAGCGATTTGTAAGCGAGTTGCTGAGCTAGGCAACAATAGCGCAATTATCTAGTGCTGGCGTGGGTCGTGTGGTGGTGGCGTCGGAAGGAACACTGCGGCGATACACGGTGCGCGGTGTCCGCAATTACCGGGATCAAGTACAAAGCGCGCTGCGGGCTACGGCCGGCCGGGCGAGTGGCGGCGCTGGCCGCTCGCTGCAAATTGTGCGCCCGCGGCTCCGCGACCCCGCGACGTCTTCATCGCGCCCCGGGCACCAACACAAGTGGATAATGAGTAGTAAATCCCGCTCTCATTAGCTGAGACCGAGCGACGCTCCGATCGATACGAATTCGTCTGCGCCGGGTAAAGGGATAATCGGCGCTGGGCTCGAGCTCTGTTATTAGCCGTAGTACCATATATCACGTACGGCATTATCCGAGGCCTCCGGCGTCCGCGCCGCAATTACAGCCCGAACGGCGCACACCGTTCAGTCACAATGCCCTATTAGGAAAGCCTTAGAGATAGTGTTCAGTAAAGTAGTGTCAGAGTCTGAAACTAGAGTACCTCAATACATTTCCGAGATGATCGTCTGCATGGGATAGCAAACAAGTGGAGAACATGTAGTTAAGTCGCGTTACACGACAGGTATAGTTTGATACATATGTATCGCGTCGGGCACGGCGGAGCGTCGTCGTCGGTCGCTGGCAGCTCGTTTGCGGAGGCGCGCGGTACCGATTGATTGCTTTATTGTCTGGTCGGTGGCTGGCGCTGCGAGCGACGCGCAATACATGATACATGAAGCGGCTGCGCGGCCGCAACTAATGAGCACCGGCACCGCGTAATTGTCACCGGCCGCCGCGTAAACTCGCCAGATTCCACACTCGATGTGACAACGCACGATTGAGTCAACACGCAAAAAGATCACGGGAATATGACGGCGGTTGTTACTGTGTTGTCGGCGGAATCAGGTGATTGATTTATTAGGACCATAACGAGGATAAGCACCGTTGTCGAGGTGACAATTTACCCTTCTCCTTTGATGTAAAAAGTTTCCAAATGGGTTCTTTTTAGAACTTTTGACGAAAAGAGTGAGAGACGTATCATGGCCGTAGTGAAGGTAGATAGGTAGACAAGTAGATATTCGAGGCGATGAAGTAATAGGTAACAGAAACCACACGGAAGAGCGTGGTCTGTCGAGTGGAGTTGAAAATTGTGCGGCGCGGGGTGACGTGTAAATCGAGTAGAGCAGTAGGTAGGTGGATAGGCGGGCGCGGGGTATCTATTTCAATAGAATGCGGTGGCTTGCAACAAGGAATCCGATGCGGTTATCGACGACGGAGGTGAGAGATGTGTCGCCGGCGGGGGCCGGGGCGCGGGCGGGGCTCGTATCGCGATTGCATCGGAGAGCAAACAAGCGGGCGCGACACCCCGCCCGGGGGCGCTCAAATCATATTACCCCCGGCCTCACACCCGCGCCGCGCCAGCGCCACACACGTCATAAGAGTGTGCGTCGCTATGGCGACGGCCCGGGCCGTGCATGATATTAGTACGTGTGCGGCTCATCTCCGGCCGTTTAAACTTAACGCGCCGCCGCCTCGCGCGGGAAATTAAAACCGGCTCCGGACCGGAAGGAGCAATCGCCCCTCATGCCTCGTACGGGGACGGCTCACGGCCGGCCACCGCTCACACAGCCGCGTCCGCTGTCACACGGCACACACCTTGTGTTCTACCTACATGTTTGATTTAGTGCAGAGGATAACACTCTGTAATGTTGTACGGCATAAGTAGGTAGTCTGGTTTGATATAAAAGACTAAAATAAAAAGGTTATGCACCTACCTACCCATCTAAGTAAGTAGGTAGGTACATAGGCAGTAGGCACCCATTACTTGCTTTATCAAATTGCAAGGCTTTATGTGCCTTGTAAGTGTTCTCTGTTATCGTGTCATGGTTTTGTAATAAATCATAGTTAATAGGCATTGTTACACTGATTGGTTACCAATGCATGCTTTCACGGATTTTGATTGCTCATTTATAAAAACCACGTGTTTCAGTTCAGTCACAAGAGTTAGAGCAGAACGGTCTAAAAGAGAACGCGGAAACTGTAGCTCTTGAAAAACTTGCAATTTACATAAAAAAATCTTCCAACATTGAATTGCTAAAGTCGTTGAGTCCAACTTTTAGTTTTATATAGGTAGGTACTTATGCATCGTAAAAGCACACTAGACAATCATTAAAATATAACGTAGCTAGGAGGCAGCCCTCCCTTATGTAGATACCTACACATTTGCTTTACTCAAAGACATTGTCGCTTTCAGGCACCTCATTAGAGCGCGTCCCATGTGAGCCTACCCCCCTCGCTTCTCCCCGGGCGCACCCCCCCCCCACACACACATGCACACACTCTCCAGCAATTCTTTCTCTCAGCTCGGAAACTTGGACGGATAATTACACTTAGATAAGACCCCGTCCTTGTTATGTGTTCTACGATAGCACCACTTTATGTGAAACGAATTATATTATGTAATGTTGTAGAAGTGAACTTAGGAAACCATAAAGTTTTCGAGATTCAGAATTTCTCGTGTAAAAGAACAGTTTATGTAGGCAGACGCATTTACTTTAACAAAACTGTTATGACGATGGAGTTTCATTGTCATTAAATGATCATAGGTACCGCTTTCTGTTGAACTTTATTGGCCAGTTGCTAGAATTAGTTGGGGCACGCCACCAAAACGTTCATGGTTACTGCTTACTACCTGGAAGGCCAGCCAAATATACACATGATAATTCCAAAAGTTTCCGTCTGACATCAGGGCGCAATAAAAATCAACTTCTATGACTTACAATCGAACGTCACCCGAACGTTACGCGCGGTGTCATAACCCCGAACAGCACTCAAGCTGCAATAAACTATAAAAAGTGGATAGTAAAATGTATAAACAATGAGAGCACGGCTAAAACGTTTTAGTGTTAAGAGTGGGCCCATAAACCGTTGACACGCACCCGTAAAATATTAACGATACCTACAAGAAAAATGACGACTATCAATGTAGGTACCGATTTTCGGTCGTGAGGACGCGCTACAAATAATGGCGGTACCAAATTTATACGCGGACCCGAATTGCCCCGATTGAATATTTTACCAGGCCACGAATGCGTCCGGCGATATTTTTCTATTTCGAAGCCCATTTTTACTATCAATTGCTTAGTTTCCCCCTAATATTATTCGTAGCTGTGTCGTGTCTGATTCTGCTTTGAATATCACACGGGTTGTTGACAATATTAACGATCCATTAGAAGCCATAACCTTCGAATTTAAATTACACTGAAATTATGTAAAACGGGTGCCTCTGCGTAGGTTATATTATTTCATACATTCGTTATTGTATATTTCAAAATGTCTATTTGCATTCTGTTCACTTGAAGATGTGAATACCTACTTGCGAGGCTGCTGAATGTTTATATCTTTAGCGTTTCGGAAACACAATAACCTTTAAAAGGTGTAAAGGCGTGGGCTCAATTCGAGTCCCAGTCAGGGGTTTAAAATAACTCCTCGGAGGCGAATGGTTTATTGCTTATTGAGTAGCTCTGACGAAACGCGCCTCCGACGATAAAACATGGCCAGAGTGGAATCTCAGTCAATATCACAATATACGCGACGACATTGAAATTATCGCTCGGTGGGAGGCGATGCCGGCCGGCGAGGTGGACCTAACTAAAACAAAATAAGAATAGTTTGAAACAATGAGCATTGTCGCGATGTCTGTGCGTGTGCGGCGAGCGCGCGGCGGCGCGGGCGCGTGTCGGCGGCGCGGGTGCGGGCGCGACAGCACCTCGTTAGCGGGCCGCGCGCCATTGGCCGCCGCGCGGTGGGCGGGGCGCGCGACAAACTGCGCGCACGCAAATAGCGCACCCGCACACAAATTAAAACAATAAAATGAAAGTAATAAAACAAAGTGAACCCCGAAGAGTATCCACTATCGCGAGCCTTAATGGCCGAGCGGAGGCGGCCACGGCGGCCTCTCGATTTATTGAGTAAGGTGCTTCGCCCTGCAACCTCGGACACACGCCAGAATCGGAAAAGTCACTAATGATATACCTAATAATACTTGTGAAACATTTAGGAGATGCAGATTTCATAGTCAGGTTAATTAACAAGTACGAGAAATTTAAAAAAAAAATGAGGCAAGGCATAGGTAGTGTATGTGGAAAAGAAGAAGTATTTTACTGAAACAGTTTCAGGTTGAGGTATCAAAACCAGTTGCAAATCGATTGTATGTAGAACAAAGCATAAGTAGGTATGGTAAGTATATTACCCTAACCATAACCTATCATACTCAGTGACAAGTTTTTCATGAAGTTAATGCAGCAGGTATTTCATAAATCTGTACGAACTTTGAACGATTTTCAGGCTGAGGTATAAATTACACCAAAACATAGATCGCCAACATTTCATTAGGGATTGCATTCGTGTTAAACCATCAAGTCCGCAGGCTTTCAATGAGGAAATTCCTACTGCGCTCCGGCTCCGGTAACGAATGTCGTCTCATTTACTAATGTGTCACATGCAGCCGGCGTTGTTTCAGGCACGAGTGCGGGGGTGAGGCGAGGTGGCCGGGGCGAGGGAGGCACGTGGGGTGGCAGGTCGGGGGTGGGAGGGATGACCAATGGCGTCGCACCGAGGCGCACCGACGATGCAACGTTAATTACGCTATCATGATCAAGTATGTGTCTGATAGAGTGCTTCCATGTAGGTATGTGAGTAACATGAAAGGTATTTGTACCTACAGTCCTGTCTCACCTCTTAATGTCAGTGTTTCGGAATTTAAGAATGGAGGGATTTGGCTTTTCTTCGGAGCAAAAGACACGATCGATTTAATTACCTACATTATGTAATTCCATAATTTAAAAAAGTTTTACAATATTTTCATGAGAAGATGAGAAAACAACTCGAGAAGATAGGAAAACAACTGGGCTGAAATTGTATAGTCAATCTTCTTGTGCTAATCGCCAAATTACTTATCTATATCTATACTTATTATAAAACAAAGTCCC
>JAKRBP010001950.1:349579-359949 GCA_022398575.1 Heliothis subflexa | reverse complement strand
GACTCATGTACCAAAGGTACGTTTCTAATCGTCGTGGTTGCCAACAACAAAAAATCCAAAATTACAAAAACGCCATCGGTAATTTTTGATAATTATGTATAACCGGTCCAAAACGCGATCAAACTACTTGAGCGTGGGATGTAGACACATACCTACGTATATAATTGTTTCTTATTAAAATCAACGTTAATCTTTTTTCGGAGCAGATTCCGGCAAGGTACCATCGCATTATGTTAAAGAATCGACAGCTATAATTTCTGTTCAATCAAGATTTAATTGTTTTAATGAGGCTACATGCGTGAATGGCCGGCCCAATTATTGTTTATTTTTAATCGCCTCGAGTGGTTTTTATGTTCGCAAGGAGGCACGCATGGAGGCCGAGGGCGATCATTTTCATTATTTTAATAATGTAAACTTCCAATAATAATTTACAGTGATTTGGGGTTAAACACGTTAAGAGATATTTATGATTTACCGAAGAGTTTGAAACTTAGTTAGCCGTGTAATTTGATCCTCGGCATATGACGTCATTTTTTGTTTTCTTTGTTGCAATCGGATTGGTTGTGTACAAAAAATGGGCCGCGGATTCGACGATGTTAGGTAATTAAAATGATCGTTTGAATGGGATGTTGTAATTATTTGTGAAATTACATTAGAATTGAGTATATAGTTGAGCATATTTTTTACTAGCAACCAATTATCATCACATAATTTGTACATTAGGAGAGTTCAAGTTACATTTGTACGTAGGTTTATAATCTCAGCAGTTTGAACATGAAAAGCCAAAGTGTGATAAAGTTCTTCATTTATTTTACCCTCTGACTTAATACCTATAGGTGCTGTAACTTTAGCTGGTTTTAAAACATGGAAGCCTGTTTTACAACACCACACAATATGGTGGAAATTATGAACATAAGATTCTGGAAAAACAAATGGAAATTTTCGAAAGCACTGTTTACGAAATAATTGTCAATATCGTTAGGTATGTTCTTATTTACAAAACTCTTTAGAATCGCTCGATAGATTTTTTTTTTCAGTTTATCGTTTTCCCACGCTGAACACAGTCGACAGTCATTTCAAGTGTTGAATCACATTAAAGTCCAGCTGTATCTTCCCTCCATCTAATCTGGAACCTGACACGGTGTGGAAGTGAAGTGTGGGGTGGAACTGAGACTCTAACTAACAAGTTAATCCAGCCTCGGGCGCGTATGGAGTTTATATCACGCTTTGCATTATGCTTCATTATCTCAGCCATTTTTGCTTTGTTATGATGTGGTAGGGGTGCAAGGAGTTTTTAGTTGAAAGTTGGAATACTGGTGAGTCTTACCAGTCATAATTGTTTGTAGACTCCTAATACTTATTGGTAATATAAAACTTTTCATTTTCCTTCAGTCATTGAGGGATGTTATCTTCTATTAAATTTACAATTAAATTGGTATTAGCAGTCTTACCGAGTATTCGTTGAAAGTAAATTAGGATAGACTTAGAGACAGTTTCAACTATGTATAAGAGAGATGTAAGTCAGTGATTAGAGTTTTATCGGAATTATTCTCTTTAACAAACAACATCATATAATTTAGTTAACAAGCTCTATTCTAAACCGATTTGATTCACAACAATCTGAACATTTCAGAAGCAACCAATCCATACTTTCGTCAATAGTCTTGAAGTTAGAAAGCTTCAATTGTTTTATCTGTTTATAATTCCGCTCAAGTGTGAGGTACAACGTAGGAAGTGGGTTATTAAGGAGTCGTGGGCACTTGTGATGCGCGAGCGCCATTACTTAGGAGCCTGTCATTTACGCGAGATCGTGATCTTTAAACAACTCGTTATCCACACGTGGCTCTGATTGGTGCTGACGGTCTGTCGGCTAACGATTTATATCGATTGGAGCTGTTTTTTTCAATGCTTTATAAATTTTTAAGGAGAATTTGCGTGATATAGCAGTAGTTGCGTAGAAAGTAGCCAATGTTGTTAAAAACAGTTCCTAGTTTCAGGTACAATTTTTATCTAATTTCGCCAACCCTACAGTGTTGTTGCAGGTGAGACAGTGCGTCGCCTGCGGCGCTCCACCACGTCGCTGCGCCGGCGCACCCCCTCTCTCCCCACCCCCGTACCGCACGCCATAGATCGATCACTCAACCAACCGTCAATTAACTTATTGCCAGACAATCTGCTCACTAATCACCGTTTTTAGATGTTGTTGCGATTTTTGAGATATTAGAAATTACGTTCCGAAGGAATTATGTTTTTCGCAACATGATTCTCTTGTCTTGTGTACGTGTGGTCTGCTAACATGATGCTGCAGCTGTGCAATTAATTTACTTATTTCAGAAGATGTTGTGTGTTTAAACGGTAAAGTTGATGCTTACTCTATAGAAATGAGTATATTCGATTTTATATTCTGTTACACAATAACAGAGTCGTGTACTAAGACGATCACCCAAAAACCATAAACCTACTTATTCCAAATGAACGATACAAAAAAGAAAACTAACTACAGGCCACAACGAGACAACTGTAAGTCATTTAACAAAACAACAACATTAGAAACGAAATTGGCCATTTTACTAAAAGCGGACAAACCTCAATTACCTATGTGAAATTGTAATAGTGACGTTGTAGAAATGTATAAGAAGTGGCGCCATTACGAGGAGTTAATCTCGATGACGGAACACATTATTGTCGTAATGAGAGGAGCGTGAACCTCGCAGTCTACAATTTACTTACTCCTAAAGGCGTTTGGGAGTGGGCACTAAACCTTATGACCACCTTAGAGCGTTGCGTAGGGTATCGCGAATTGAGAAGGCTTTTCAAAGAAGCTTTAAAGAGTAGACACTTCAAAAGGTCTGCATAGCTTTTTTCGTAGTGCTTTGGTGGAGTCTGCCAGTTTTAGGATTAGGTGATGCTCTCTAACTCCTTGATGCGACTGACTGGAAAATCACTGACGATGTCTCAATTGTTTCGGTAACTGTATAGAGAGGAACATTTGAGGAGAGGAGTTTTTAGTGTAAGAGAATGTTTGGTTTTTTGGCTCATTCATTATTATTTGTTTTAAAGGATATTGCCAAAAACTAATGTGGGAACGACTGATGGTCTAAATAAATTGTGATTTTAATTATCTACTTTAACTTAAATCTGCGTGTATTTCAAACTGTTGAAGGAAGATAAAAATTGTTAGTGTTTATGTGTAAAATACATAAAATATTATCGACGGAAACACGGGGCTATTGTTCTTACATTGTTCGAAATTACCTACTTTGCATCAGCAATAAATACTGCACTGACACCTAAATTTCAAAATCTTAAGGTCTATAAACTTGGTTGTGATCGCAATGATAGAAAATTAGTAACATCCTGGTAAGAGTTGGGGTGAGGTATGAATCGCCGCCGGCGGCGACTGCGGCGAGCGAACAATACAGCACAGAGTGCGGCAGAGAGCGCGGGCGCAGGCCCCGGGCTCGCGCGACCGACACGACACCCCGTGCGACAGACAGGGACAAACTTATTTTACTCGCGACATTTTGATTTATTTCGTATAATTATCGAATAATCTGCTTTGCATCTCTCGTTATAACATTACGATAATTTAGCTCCATTACATCGGGTTCTAAGCGGTGACCGTTCGCTAGCACAACGATTGATAATAATCGCTCGCGAAGTATAATGGCGTACACCCACGGGTAATTATTGTTGTGCAGTCGTGAGTTCGTGAGCCGGTGGAATGGCGGAATGCATCTCCTTCGGGGGTTGCCCGCCGTAAACCAACACGGCTCGCTGTTCGGCCGGCCGCGTAAATAACTGATCGCTTTCCTCGCGCTAATGATAGTGCGGCCGCCTGCGCTCGCGTCCTCTTTAGTCGATCCCGATAAAATAATTACCAGTATTTATAAGTGCTCGCACTTAATCGCAGCTTTATACTAGTTATTAAGTGAGCTGCATACGTGCGCACTTAAAATTTCCTGGAGAAATCTGTGGGAACGAGTATGTCAATAATTAAACGAATAATAAATAATTGGAGTGAAGGGTTTGTTGTTACAGGGAGGTATGAGGCGGATTCGGAGAAGAGTCATAAAAATATCTTCAGCCTATTGGAGGCTACAATGAAGTCATTCTTTTGTGCGCCGATGCCTGAGGGATGAGTCCGGCGTAACAAACACATCGGTGCAGTGAATGTTGCATTGACGTTTGGTCACGGGGCATCGGCGAGCGCAGTTCTGTTGCTACGTTAATGGGCCGCTGGCCGTCGGCTCCGTTATTCCTCGTAGCTAATGATTGGCCGGCATTAAGTCCCGGCTGTTCCGTGCGATTATTGGATCTAACAGATAATTTTATATCGCATTGTCCCGGAGCGTAAAATTTTCTGTTGTTATTACGGGCCGGGCGGCACGCGCGGGGAGACTCTGTCCGTATCGCCTCATCGCTCGGATCGTACACAACGACCGCGCAAATCACGATCCGTTTAGCACAACTGTAAAACTGCTCCATAATAAATTATTGTTAATGAGATAATATAATGTGCACTATAGCTTTACTTGGCTTACCTACATATATTTTAAAAATATTCTGAAAAATAGTGAAGCCTAATTTCAGATGCTTAATTCACGACTATTGAACATTGAAGACTATCATAATTCGCATTAGAAATGAGGAGGATTTCAGGATTCCCAGATTTTTTATGAATTTTACAATACATGAACCACCTCAGTGAAATGTTAGATGAACTATCTTAGCTCTAAATTTTCAAAACAATAATTAATTAATGGAACATATCTAGATTTTATCTCTACACGCAAATCATTGATCGAACAACCTAATATAGCCATCACAAACACTATAAACTGTTCCCAGTCAGCTTACACTGCAACATCGATATTAATTCATTCCTCACCGTACATAATAGTATCAGTGACCATTGGGGCCTTATAAAGACACTCGCCATCGCCTATCGTCCATTAGCTCCGCTATCATATCAGCCAGGACCGAACAACGGCTACATAAATTGTGTTGGCAATAAACGCTACAAATGCTGGTGCGACACTAAAGCGTTTCTATAAAGAAATTATGAATACGGGATTGTATAGCACAGGTTCGCACCTTTGGTTCACGATCGCCATTCTTCCCGCGCTTGTAATGAGCCCTCTAAATCAAACAATAGCATTAAAGTGTCAATACGGCCTCGATAACACCTCGCCGTTTTCTTTTGCACACGGAATTATGGCTATAAATCTATGGGAGGCTCGTTTACACCCCACGACTGGTCTTCGATCGAAACGCTGGCATTGTTTATCAAGCGCTTTGATTGAGCGTGTATAAATTAAGCGCTAATTTATTTTGGGGATTCTGCAATGTCCGTCATACTTTTGTATAAGAAGTGGTTTTCAATGTGTGTACCTTTTTAGAGTTTTGTTCAGCACTTATTTTACACACATGGTTTGTTGGCGACATAGAGACATGCACTTTTACAAAAATAGTGGATTGAAATCACTACCTAATTTTTTTCAGGAAAATGGTGAAGCGGGGTAAAGTGGTGATTCTTTCTGACTAAAATTAAATTTAGGTCCTTTGAATACCGTCCACATATTAGGACAGCGCTAAAACTACCCCTAAATCCAAAATAAGGAACTGCATCATCCTACAATTCATTTGCTTACTACGAAATCGTAAACAGTGTCTACCTTTGAACTGTTCGGTCTAACTATTGTCACCCTCGCTGTGATACACCCATTCTCATAGCTGTCTGTAGCCTGAAGCGGTGCGCTTGGGTTCCAACTATAAACCATAATCAGGTGCATATTGATTGCGTGTTACTAATTGCACTTTAGGTGCAGGGGAACAAGAGGTTATTTCGTTAGAATTTAGTGTAGGTAAATCTAAGTTGCGTGTTTTACATACCTTGTTAGAAAGACGAAGTTAAGGAAGTCTTATGATTATGGAAATTGCGGGAGTCTTTTCTTAAAGTAGTAAAACAATACCTAAGTCCACGTACGTCCACGTACCAACGTAAGTATGCTAAGTAGGCAATAGATACATGAGCTAACATTTGTTAGCCAAAATTACAAATATCAACATACAAAATTATATGAAATCTACAAATCGTGTAAATTTGAAATTCATCGTGATTAAACATATTGTGTAAAACACTGAAGTGTTGTACTTCGGTCGTAAGGGCACAAATCCGGCTGACATTTGGCGCCAGCCGCAAATGACTGTCTAAATTATGCAGTTAACTTCTTACTAAAGTTGTCTATATAACTTGGTACAGACTGTAGCGACCTTTTGTATGCCTGCCTCGTTTTCATGGGGTTTGAATCGCTTGCTCATTATTTCATCAGTGTTTTTGTATTGGTTATTAATGGAGGCAACGGCTGCGAATCTTAGAAGAGCATCGAAGATACGTTTGATATGTTGGCTTATGTCGCGTGTCATCTATCGGTTATTTGATAACACCCAAGTTATTTAGAGTGGTTTATGATAACTCTGTGCTAACTATTAGTATTTGTGTTCTTCTATTAATTATCTACAAATGCTATTTCGTTGCAATAATGACTGGTATAGCCACTACCACCATAAATTCACAAAAAAAACTTAAAAAACTCAATAGTGCTATCGTTCAGAGATCGAACAAAACGTTACAAAGTCAATGCAATGTCGTCGCAGCCGAAGGGTTGAAGATAAATACGTACAAGGGGCCGGGAGGTCGGCCATCGCAGATAAACAGGGGGTTAGCAATTTGTACCACTATACAAATGCGCAACTGTACGGCGATGGACGGGGTGCGGCTTCGACTCCGTACGCGTAGGAATTTGACCGATTGGTACGTATTTGTACGTGTAACGTTTGGTACTTTTTAGTGGTTCTATTTTTAAACACTACGTCAGCAATACGTAAGTAAAATAAATTTTAGGTAACTCTTACTTCTGAAATAGTGATTTTATTTTTTGAAGTTGTTCTTGTAAATGATCTCTTACAATTTTATATAACTATGCTATTGTTTCATCAACTATTGCTTTATATTCCCAACATAACATAAAAGTACTACGCACCTACCACTTCGATTAGTTAAAACTTTTAAAATGAATATGTTTACAATGTGTTATTTTTTTCGAGATGCGCAAATGAGCTTTCAGGACATACAGAACTTTAAAATCAGCTCTACATTTCGAATCCATCCAATGACCAATAAAATATTTAAGAAAGAATGTTCTTTTCAATATAATTGCTCCTAAACTAAAACCATTTAGGTATATGTATTTAACGTTTTAATTAACCATTTGTTTTCTCACCAAAGTCAGTTCATTAAACCGATAGTAAAGGAGAACAACCCTTCTTAGGAATAAAACAAACTTACATAGCCTGAGCACCCTTACGTACCATGCAAGTGGATGTACGTACAGACTTGGCGACTAGGGGTTAACTTTGTTGAGTCATATTTGCTGATCATTATTTTTTAAAAGAGACCTTCATTGATATGAACGTTAACATGGTCATTATGGAAAAAACTGAGCCTTAGAGCCCCCACACTGCAGACTAAACTATCGGCCGATAGTTGCCCCGATGGTGGGTCGACAGCTTTTTTAAGGTGATTGTGAATATGATACTCTGATAGTCTCAGCCCAATCATACTATCAGCTGACTTAAAATTTTCAGTATGCGGGGATCTTACAAATAAAGAATACAGTATCTTACAAAAAAGTAAAACCATAGTCGCAATTTACTACCTTCGGGAAAATTCCTCCGAGGGTTCTATTTTTATTCAGGTACTGTAAGAAAACACTCGCCCCCAATATCTAAATATCAAACGACGTCGAGAGGCGTCTACCGTCTAATCCTCATTGGAAATGCTCGGAATAAACACAGGGTGCTCATTAATCACGCTGAGCCACCAAACTTTCTCTATTCAACTGAGACTCCACCTGACTCGGATATTTTCTTTTAACTTTTAAGCTTTGTTCAAAACTTTTGATGGACTCTGAGTTTTAAGTAAGTTGAATAGTAATATATCTTGTGCGAGCGCTCCTTTATTGTGTTATCAAGTGATGTTGCCAGCATTTTGTGATGCTATTTGTTTGTGTTAAGCGAGTTTTTGGTGATGTAATAATGATGTAATTTTGAAAACAATTATCTACAACCTATGACGTATACCTATAACCTATGAGATATATTTTGTTTATTTATCTTCCATGATGCAGCATTGTGTATTGGGCGATGTCCATAAGTTCTTTTAAGAATACCGTAACAATAGAAATCAAATAATTGGTCTCTCTTTCATTCGCAAGTCATTGAAATATCAAGTAACCATAAAACACAGGTTGATTATAAAGATTCACTTACAATCGTGTAATCATCTTTCTTAATTCAGTTGTAAAACAAAAGAACTTTAGAATACATGGCTATTGGCATAGCAGATAATTGAATAATCCAATTTCAATTCCCAACGAGTAATGGAAAATTGTTTCAATTTAATAAACAATACTATTACAGATTCTTATTATAATGAGATAATATTTTATCGGAGCGCTCCGCTGCGAGAGCGGGTCACCACAGCATTAACTATGTACCTAATTCCATTAGGTAAGCACCATTTCAATCTAACTCGGAATTAGTTCCACCTTATTGCCGACTTGAGAATTTTTATCACAGCGAAAGCAATCAGAGCGCCAATAATTTCCCTCATAATGACTCGGTGGTCGTAAAATTTGAGCATTGCGCCAAAATGGTGGCACATTAAAATTCTCTCCCCATCGTTATAACTGGAGTTACGGGACCGATCCGCCGCCGATCGGGACAATCGGCATTTCCATCTCAATCGGCCCCCGCCCCTCCGCCGCCCTCAGCCGTTAGTTTTCTTTTTTAAATCGCGCGTTAAGGATTTGGCGTGAACGCGTGAAGGGTTGGCTGCCACCCGCGCCTTTCCTGATCGCCGCCTCCTCATATGTCCTCGTCGATATTGCAATACGATTTAGTAGCGCCCGACTTGCTTTCTCCTTGGAGCTCGCCATTTACATACGATATTATTCCAATCATCAGCTATTGTTTGTTTTTTGGGGTATTTTTTCGCTTACGCTTTTTCGTCCCAATTTACTGTACATTCTTCATCCAACTTTGTTTGTACAATATTATAATGATAAACTATTCTAGGACTCATTAGTCAAACCGAATCCAGTTCACAAAGCGTCTGAATACTAGCTGAACACTCATTTTTCAGTTGTATATTCTAGACAAACTCGCAAAAAGAATCTTGCCTCAGATATCAAAAGTATAAATAAATGTTGTTGTTCACCTGGCGTGACCTTGCCACCTTATGGATTTTGTAACGCTAACTTAGTTTGTTGTTACAAACTTTCTAACTACGAGTTAGACATGACACTCGAGTAATACGGGCAATAAGGGCTAGGGAATTACGTCATCAATTTCTTTATAGCCGTAGAACAGTATAAATACTAGCTCTCGAACTTTTTATGTCCCTTATTTAAGATTGTTCTTATGATATGTATTGTATTCATGGTCGTGAGGTAATCATAAAAGTTCTTCAAGAGCTATTTAACTTAAGGGCTTTATGGTACTCTTACTACCCCTTTGTTTTAAGACTTATTGCGAGTAGGATGGGCTGTGTTTGTCTCTGTATGTGCTTTTCCAAGTATTCGAAATGGTAAAAAGCCTTATTTCACGTGAAAGTTTCAAGATGTCATGAATATTTAGCTTACTTACTTTTCTTCTCTTTGATTGCTCAAGAAAAGAATTACAATTCACACAATGACGTAGCGGTCTTTTTAAATATTTTTAAAATACCTTTATTAATTCTTTGTACTATTTCCAACGTAACCATCAGATGCCTAACCCCAAAAAGAAAATCCAATTCAAGATTACCGAAGCGATACAATAACAGTGAAAATTACTAGCTGCAACTATGTCTCATATATGTAAAATAATGCGGCCGATATATCGTAACCCCCCACGGCAGTGGGTGGCGGGGTGTGTGGAGATAGACCCCGCGAGCGACTTATTCCGATATAATCAATAACTTAGTGAGATCCCCTTTGCATCCAGCCATGTGACAGTTTCTCCAATCGAAGCGGCTAAGGGTTGTTTTATACATTTTTGTTCAAACAGCGTGATTAGAGAGGCGACGGCAACGTGCGGCTTTTTGAACTTGACGTCGTTTCAGATAGTTTGCCTTCGTTATATCGTGCTTTTTGGTAATAAATGTTTGCCTCCCGATTCCTTTTCTTTTGCATAAACGTGTGTCAATATTTGTTGAAGAGGGCCTTTGGCTTATGTTGCGTGATTTTTCGCGTGTCGTTACCATTTTGGAATTCATGTTTTGATTAGATGTTTTCTTGACATTAAGCAAGTACTGTTTTTTTTTT
>JAKRBP010001950.1:279432-289936 GCA_022398575.1 Heliothis subflexa | reverse complement strand
GGTTATCATGATAGCCTTCTTTCTTAATTAGATCCTTTCAAAATATTGCCGTCTCATATAAAAAAGACAACACCCAAAAATCTATCGTTAATCGCATAAATCGAACCAATCGCATTCAGTCACTGCAACGTATAAACAAACAACAAATCCGTACTCTATCCATGTTGAAACAACAGCGACACATTTCCAAGGCCCGATAGAGGGGGGAGAAAGGGGGATGACACACCATCCCTGCATACATCCCTCCGTTCCTTCATTTATCTCGATGTCGCGCCCGAATCCGAATTACACTGAGATGTTCGATTCCGATCCGAGATATGGATCTGGGTTGTAATTTTTCTTAAGCAGTTTAGTATTCAAGACACAAAATGTGGCCACGCGATATGCCTAATGCGATTTATATTTCACTGTACGTTGTACGGTGGGAAGGGTAAGGATGTGTTGTATGAAAGTATGTGGGCCAAATTTTTGTGGCTGCCAGTATAATGTGAATGGTAACTTTGGTGGAAGCTAAACTTTAGATACGGCATCAGATTTCATTAAATATTAAGTATATATATAGCAATCATTCTGATTATTACAAGAGAATATGGCATATATTTCTGTAAATGAAAACGATTGAAAATACACAGGTAAAGTCAGAGAAATAAGACAGTATTTCTACAGAAAAATGTACCTAGTAGGAGAAATACTATAACTAAATCTACACCTGATTGAAGCAATAAGCTATCGGGGAAAGCTATTATAGGTTTTCAGAGCAAAAGGCTTCGTCATTCAGCTCAGCCGCACTGGACCAAAGTAGCAATTTTGTAATAAATGAGCTTTTCATAAGGGTTACTTAGATTTATATTATAGTACTTTTGATTTTATTAAATTAAGGTCTTAGTCTTTGAAAAATATTAAGATAATATGTATCTATGTATAAGCATATCTTTGCAAATTATATACATTCCTTCCTACTGACTATGATAAAATATACTACATCGATTCAGTAGTGTCAGCAATTTTTTCATATATCTATTAATAATCTTCTCTTTCAAACAGTCATATAAAAATATAAACGTTAATTTAAAGATACATATAAATATATACCAATGATCTCCTTAAACCGATTCCTTTTAACATAGTCGGGGTAAGCAATCAAAACACCAATATTTCCCGTCTGTACCACTTATGTAGGTAAGGAAAAATCTTCGGAGGGAAAATGAAAAAAGTCAATGATTGAACGTCATACCTATGGGAATAAATTTAGTGAGGGTGGCACAGGGGGCGCACGTGTCACCCAGTTGAATTGTCAATTTGATTCCACGAAGCACCTACATTATTAAATATATACGCGCAGGTATTACGAAACAATCCTATGTACCGAACGTAATATTATTAAAGATTAAAGGGGACATTCAATAGAAACTCTTTAGTTTTCCTTGACACAATGGTTTTTCTTGTCTCTGAAACAATTACGCTTTACAAACTGTTCCCCTTTATCTCTTCCCGATCGTTTCCTATCCTCGTTTGTCCCATTTATTCTGCTACGTTCAGATCTTGCACGTTCCTTACAATATATATGTATGTACGTACATACGTCAACTACGTGTAAGTTTGTGAAAATACAGTTTTTTCCCTAGATTGCACTGAAGTCTAAGAGGTCAATTAAGTAGATACTATTCAAATGTGAAAATTGCTCAACGATTTCTATGAAGCAATAAAGTGTAAGGAATACAGATTTTTTTTTCCTATGATGAACAATATGGTATTCTCATGACATATGCAAAGTACTTAGACTTAACTGCATTATGATTATATTGCTTTAAGCTTTTACGACGTCGAGACACTTTTATATGGCTATTTTGCCTGGAATTTCGCTCATGCTTTTTTCAAGTACCTACCTTCATGGAGGTCAAATATGTGATATTGTTTGAGATGTTATGTGAAAGTAATTTTGTATACTAAACGAGTATCATAAATATAACAGTTTCTTAAGAATTTGCGAGTGATTTTCTCTTCAGTGCGATAATATCAAATCTGTTTCGTTTGTATTATTATGAGAAGCATCAACCAACATAAAAAATGAAAATCTAATATCACCAGATGAATTCCCCATTTCATAGCTAAGTATGTTATAAATAATTGGACTCCACGTCGCACTGGTAACGAGCACTCGTAAGTTCAACCGAGTATTTTATCTTAACATGTTTACCTTCTTTTCATAACGAAATTAATTTCGTGTTTCCATCGGCATTATTTATGAGTTCGAATAAGCAATAAACGTATACCGATAACATGTATTTGCTTACGGTCGTTAAGACCGTGGATTTATCTAAAAAGGAGAACAAAAATGTCCCGGGTTAACCCTGCGCCCGACGTCGTAAAAGACCCAAGAAGTACTGCGGGCAGAGCAACGCAACAAAAATACTTTATTTATATGCTAATGTAATTTATATGACGCTTAATGTCTCGTGGCTGGTAACGCACGATTCTGTTCCATTATTTCAGTGGGTATCGACTTTACATATACGACTGTATTCTGAAGGCAGTAAGGTGGTGTTTAGCGTGCGCCAAGTGTCGTGTGTGTCGATGCGATTATGAATGCGCGGTAGGAGGCAGCTTCCAACCCAGCTTCCTCTGTGGGAGGGAGGAGGGAGGACTCAGGGTGAATCAATAAAAATACGCGAGAAAAGCGTTGATTATACAACGGGAATTCGGTAGGAAACTGCTCTTTCAATAATGCCCGCCTACTATGAGACGTAAATTGAAATAAAGAAACGTTTTAAGGCTCACCGAAGTCAAATATTGAAATGTACGACAAAATCTGCTTATATTAGGTAAATGTCGTCACCATAAAACGACGGTTTTGTACATTTGACGATCGTGTTCTTTATTAAAGAGTTGATGTCGTCAACACAGGTCTATTAGAGAGAAAACATCAAATAGAAAAGTATACGCGTACAATCAAGTACAGAACAGGTTCGAAAAGTTCTTGCAACAATTTCAGCAACTGTCCGTATCTGTACGCATATCATTTAGCCATATTTGTAAATGATAAGGAGTTACGTGCATTAGACATTCAAATTAGACTAAAACAAACGATAGCGGACGAGTGATGGACATTCCATCTGCGTATTGTATGGTATTTGCATAAAAATCCTTCGGTTCCGACCGTTGGACGTCCCCGCTTGAAATGCAGATTCAGTATCGCAATGAGATAAATACGGACGTACAAATATAAAGTTAAAACCAAGGTATTGGTGGAGTGAATAACTTGACATTGTACTGTCTAAAGATAGCGAGTTCGGAAAACGACTCGATATTGTTACCTAAAAATGTATGCGGGGAATATATTAATGGGATCTACAAAGTAACGACGACACATACAAAGTTCGAGACAATTAAAATCAAATATTATGCAAACTTTTAATATTAAAAATTGGTTTCTTTTAGGCTCCAATATTTTAGTAGGTATGCCTTAGATACTTAGATGTGGAAATGATGCGTACACACCCACCTGCTTAAGTTACATTTATACTGCTTACATGCCTCTATAGCTTGACGTAAGATCTTAAAATTCAAGAACCTGTACATAATTTCGATTTAAAAAAGTGAATGAATTTAAATCCGAGTGAATCAAAAGATGGCGTCTTTCGAGCGGTGACCGTAACCCGCCCACTGCGCGCGCGCCGTGTCCCAATATACCTAACGCGATAACTACCTAATTGTAACATAAACACACGAAATAAAGACCTCACAACTAAAACCCTTTTTAAAAAACCTGTGAATCAACTAATAAACGAGGTTGACTTTAATTTGTTTATGCAATTTAAATTGTTGAAACTTTCAATGTATTTAGTATATTTACCCCAAAATTGTATGCATTTATTCAGTGCAGCCACGTAAATATAGGTAGATATGAAAAATAAAGTAAAAAGCTACTCAAAAACTGTTAAGCGTCTATAGAAATGTCTCGTTTTAATTCACCTGCGGTAATTTATTGCACACATTAATTTGTGGTATTATTCACCCATAGTCTGCCAAAGCGGTGAAGTGTTAATTTATTCGTAAGAAGTGACGTGTCGATAGTCTTTTTTTAAACAATTCACTTTAATTTAATAAAAGGCAGTGTGTTGTGACTTGTTTTAAATGCTAAGGAATTTGAGCGAACGGAGTGAATGATCCAATTTATTATTCAACTTGTAAGGATACTAATTTTGGTCTAAAATTAAGGAGAAATTTCTCGTTAGATTTTTTTTTTCAATACGATTTCCTTAACATTTTACTTGGTTTTTAACCTTTACTCAAGTTACCTCTAGACCGGAAACAATTCCATTCCTTTAGCATAAAAACACACGAGTGCTAAAAATAAACAAATATTGTGCATTTTTATAACATTTCAATTACTTCGCGGCCGCAACATTTTACAACCGAGCTGAATGAACAAAAGCTGAGCCCACAGATATACACGGTGGTATCATGACATACCTCCCAATACGACGCAAAACCGAACGAACCTTCTCATTTCCCTTCGTAAAAAAAAGAACTTTAATATTTGCAGCACGGCGAATTTAAGGAGCTATAAATTTTTGTCATTAGGCTAATAATAAGAGTTGAAGTGGTGTCGCGGGAACAGGATGTTATAATGTCTTTTGTTCGACTCTTCGTAATTCGCATACCAATGATCTCAGAACTGTATACCTACCTACATTTTTTCCGATTGCAGTATCATCCAACGTTTAATAAGGTTTTTTTTCATTACGCTATAAAACAAGATACTTACTTAGCAGCACCTGCGATACTTTTGAATTTAAAATTGTATCGTTAAATATCGCGTGTGCAAACAACATATTTACTGCGCTCATATACCCTGTTTTATGGAGTGAGATATAAAAACGATTTTGTTGTCAATTTTAATTAAGGATTTCATCTTAATGAAGGTTTTATGTATCGAGAGGTGCGATATGACAACATGAGGTGACACTAACGCAGCCTTCGAGTCATCGATCCACATTAGAAGACACATCCGCAAAGGTCGGCCACGGAACATTGAGTTGTTTGCTATAAAGTGGAACGTGCAGTACAGTAATGGAGGTACACGGTTGTAGGGCTCGGTGATGGGTAGTATTACGGTGTGAGTCCACCCGTTAATGCCTCACCGGGAACTTGAAACCCATCATTACGTATTAGCATAACCGCGCCAAACAAAAAGCTGGCAAAACGTCAGAAACACGCCGCGTAAGATGGCGTAGAGAATCGTAACGACGCACGAGGGAAAGTCCCACAGCCACTGATTTATAGTCGCGTTTGATAACTTATTTGATCACTTTATGATGGCGAAAACTGCCAGGAAAGCTCATAAGGCACCCCGATGCAAATCGCGTGTATTAAGGCGGATATCGCGGACGGAGTGTTACATGCGTGACAAAACGATACACTCCCGCATCTTCATAACGGAATAGAAATCACATAACAACCGTGCATGCGACACAACATCAAATGAACGCAGTTGAAAGGTAAACGACTTTTTAACGTGTCTCTTATGTATGTATATGACAAATCAAGCGATAAGTAATGAATCGATGCCAAGTGTAAAGAACCCATTCAAAGATCCCACATGACTCATTTAAACGTAAAAATAGCATTATAAATTTTAACAGCAGTTGGACATAGGACACGTTTATAATAAGAATAAGTTTATTTAAATAAAATGTAGGAATTAGCATGCCAGTGTGCGCGCGGATCTTTCCATTGTTTTCGCTAAATGACATCAAAGTTGTGGCGGCGATGTGTATTTAGCATGTGAAATAAAAATTGTTTGCTGTTCTTAGAAATATGTAGGAGTTAACAGGTGTACCCGGCCGGCGAGCCTCGATACGATGACGCGCCTTAAATGTACTTATAGAGCTAACTTTTCCTTTTAGGATTCAATTCGTCCCGACGACCTGGATCTTTTATAAAAATGGTATTCAATCGAGTTATTGAATTGCGAATAAGGAATGTCTCCTCTCGAGCAGCATTGTGATGCAAATGAAGAATATTCTATTTTAAATCTACATTCCCTTAAAGTCTATTTGGTTCTATACGAAAGTCTCACTTTCAAAGTGACACGTGCAAACAAAACCACTATGCTTCCAATTAAGTGAATTAAAAACATACCCGTATGTGTGTGTGTGTAATAAATAAATAAATTATACCTACTCATACTATTAGGTAATGGCATCATGGAACAGTACATGAAACAAAAACATTAAAAATTAAGATATCAGTCAATTAACACCTAAATATCTAAACATATAATATGGAGAAAATTATAAAAATAATTCATGAAGCTTCAGATATTTATCAAAAGAATAAACATATATAGATAATGTGCGAGTCCCAGCGTTATTAGAATATCAAATAAGCGAAGCTCTACATGACACGGAATTCCCATCAATCAAAAGATTTCTTCAAACATACCTAATTTTCTTAACCGAAACTCAATTACGAACACACCAGAAAGTTTTTCTATTAAAGGGTTACACGTGGACGATTACGTAAGCTCCGTCAGGTTTGTGTTTACGTATATTTTGCCCTCCAATGTAAAGTAGATCACAAGGACTCATGGTAATCCACTTCATGTTCTCGAACATTCCAATAAACTGCGCCTGAATACTTATTTGCCAATGTACGTGAAAATCCGTTAAAGGTGTCACGTTGAACAAAAAATGCTCTCTATGAAAAAATACAAAATTGACGTAAAAGAGTAAAAAATCAGGGTGATATTAAAATAAACGAGACATGCGTGGACGGTGCGCGCGCGCGGTGTTTGGGTTACAGTCACGTTCGACAATAATGACAAATTCGCGACCATTGTTGCTGTTGACTGAGGATTTTTTCAACGTTCAAGGTTTTCATTTTGAGTAACAATACGAACGTGCCAACAGTACATTTTATAGGAATTAATTATGCAAAAAAATGTTTATAAAGAGTGTATCGGTGACGAGATTGCGGCGAGGTCGCGGCTCAGACAATGAATTAATTTACAATTACAGTCGCAGCTTGGGTCAGAAGTGAAATCTGTTATCACGGTTCGCACTCGCCCTCAAACCATGGATGCGTGTAATTGCGATAAATACGCCAATTAAACGTTTGCTCGATCCTAAGGCTATTAGCCGAGAGACGTTCAGACCCACTGTAATTAAAGAGCCACTGTTGTTCCACTTTGTAAGCGAGCTCACTGCGAACAAAGCAGCTGAGGAAATTGCTTTTCTAGACAAAAGTTTGCGACGTTAATAGTACACATTTATGAATGTTCCGGTCTTGTCACTCAGTACTAGACAATTATGATGTTTGTGTTTATTTATATAAACTTACAAGTCCATTTAGAATCTAAAAAAGTCAAAAGTCAAATTATTATCATAAAATTTTCATCAAACCGAACAAATAGCACGACACACATACATCGCGCACAGTGTGCGAACTGTTCATCAAGCTGGACAAAAGACGCGTAATGAATCCTGAACGTATTAAATTACTCGTTGAACGAGTGAGTTGAGGTCGCGAGCATTAATTACAGCGTCACGCAGCCACATTAGTGTGCTCATTAAGTGAGTAATGGCTGTGTAAACAATGTAGTGATGGGGGAATCACGCGACGGTGACTTGCATGGACGACCCTGTTCTTGGACTGTACGGCATCCGCTTTCGAAAGTGAAAAATTAACATGCGCAATTATTTCGTAATTAACCCTTAATTACAATTCCGCTAATTTTGTTTGGATATCATGCGTGTAATATTGTCTGTGAGGAAGCTTTTTTAGTTGCGGTTGTCGTCATGTTCTAGAGAATTGTATTTCATTTGCTAAGTTATCATTCATAAATTTATAATTATTTACCAAGTTTTATTATGGCACATAAAACACAATATTATTATTCTGTCGTTTGTTGCAGAATAAGCTAAGCATACAGGTTTAATAATTACATATTGCAGTAATTGCTAATTTGACCTCTCAACCAAAGATTACATACCGTCAACGGCTAACAATTATCACAGTTAATGAATGCTGCTATTATTTACATTGTAGCATTGTTTGTTTTACGAATATTTCCAGAAAATTCCACGCAATTTTTTTTTGTTTAAATTATTTCTATAACAGACTATATTACCGCCCAATATGCACAAATAACGTTTGCAAAATATTCATTCAGAACAACATAAAACTTATAAATCAATGTTATGATATTATTTTTATAGCCGTTACTGACAATAAAGTCGTAGGCGAGCTTGATTCTAAGAAAATGTTTATGTTCTATTGTATTTTTAATTTATTTATTATGTAAATGTATATAAAATCATTGGCCGTGTTGGATTTTTTATTAAAAACATGTACAATGCTCTACATTGTTGTTTGATTTACCTATCATTTTTATGTATGTTCAAGAGATTGCAGAAAGCAAAATCAAGACCGGAGAAATTCATCTCGCATACAAACTATTGTTATCATGAAAATCTATGATATTTATGTGTTTCAATTCTATTTCTGTATGTTATGAATGTCTTATTAAGATTGTTCTTTTGATACAAGTCGGTACAACTACCTATGATACACCGGTTTTCGAAATCGTTCCCCATGACATTCGATTGGTAATTGTCTTAATCGATACAGACATTAAGTCACCCTTTCATTAAAAGTCCGACTCTTCGCAAAATATTTTTAAACAACGGTTAAGTTGTCCGTAATCGCTAGTTAAAATAATGAAGGGGTGGTATAATCCGGCTGTCGTGGGCAGGAATCGTGAGTCGGGAAACACCTGATAATTAGCCAGCTTCGCAGGTGCTTATAGTCTGTCTAGATTCTAGCTGCTGGGCTGGGAAAGTCTTGGTATGTGATTATCAGGTCATGTGAGAATACTAGGAAGGAATTCGCGTGGGTTTGTGTACACTGTACCTACATAAAACGTGTTGTGTGCTTGTAATGTACAGAGCCTTTATTTGAAAATACCCACGTGACCAAATGGAGTCACTATTTGGTGTAACTGAAACAGTATATTTTGTTTTATTCAATAACATTGTTATTTTCGATTTCGATTAGTTATTTTACGTAAATATTTATTTTTTATTATCCTTTTTAAATTAAATTAAATATAAATTACAGTCGTAGGAAAATCTGTACGCCAGTAGTCAATTTATTGGTATAGTTGGATCTAGTTCTAGACAAGCTACTTATTGACTTGACTGATATATTGAAAATGACTTTATTGCTGTTCACGCACAAACTTTAAAAGCTTTGCTCTCAAATTACTGTGAATGGGTAAGTAATCGCTCTGTGTAACCGAAGCTTTATTATTTTAAAGGAGAAAAAAAAACAAGAAGTATTCCTTTGAATTGACATGGTCAAAAATAAGAATGGACTATGAACCGAAATTGATATTCTAATTTCAAATAAGTAACATTGTCCGCTACCATCTCATGGGAACTTTGCGACCAGAGACAAAGCCGTTAACACAAAGACAATCCCTTTAATTAAAACTAAAGTTAAGTCTTAGGGTGACATGAAGTGGTCATGAATAAAGAAACTTATGAGGGGCACTTTGATTTGATACACTTATTGTAAACCTTTGCAAGGAACTGGTTCTAAGGACAAAGGACCCTTATAATGAGGCCAGCATATTGTATGAAGAGCCCTCAAAAATCAAGTCCGATTCGACAATATGCTTTTTTATAATGGGAGCGAAATTTTTGAGACTCGTTACACTCCGATGCTCGCTCGAGATCGTGTTTAACAGTCGGATTTGTTTCTTTGTGTGTTACTGTTTTTATTTGAGTAATGTGTTGGTAGTTTATGGTAGCAAGTTGTGTAGGATTTGAAAAAGTAAAGGGATGATGATGTATGTGAGAGAGATTGGTGCAGACACCGCTATGGCGTAAGATATATCGTTAGCAATGATTGAATCTGTTGTTAAGACACTATACATCATAGCTACAATTTGCTTATTTGCAAAAGTTGATTGCAATGTAGCTCATAGATAGGAAAAAACAAACTGAACTTTTCTAAAACCCTAAACAACAACGAACTAGAGAAAGGAAATTGGATGTAAATCACAGCGTCGATCCACTTAAATCCTGAACGAGGCAGCGTGAACGACACTTGGTCATTAAATAATAGACAATAATACGATTCTAATACCCAATATCCCGTGTTAGAGAACAAATGTAGACGTGGACATCCTTATTGCATTAGCGTTCGCAGTGGAATCGTTGAATCAGATAACAATCCCTGTGGGGACCCAATCTGGACTATTTAGCGCGACGGAATGGGCTCAATTAGGATATAGCGGATATGCGGGCCCCTTACTAGCGGGACGAGAGAGCGCTAAAATGCTGCTCCGTAATGAAGTGTGATCAGTGGGAATCGATGTGCAATAAAAATATTTTATTGTCATCATTATTCAGCGAATTTTTAGATTTTGGATATCTAGACGAGGTAGGCCCCAGATGAGATGGCGCGACGACCTAGACGCCTATCAACGAGACTG
>JAKRBP010001950.1:237485-272174 GCA_022398575.1 Heliothis subflexa | reverse complement strand
ATGCCTATTAGAGATGATAGCGGGTAATCAAACAAGTATGTTTATAAAATGATACTTCCATAGTTTAGCGACGGAATTCAACAGCTCGTGTCGCCGCCATTCTTAACGGTCTCAACTCATTACCAGCTCACGTTGTCTCAACTGTTTGTTGAGACAAAATGGCGGCGGCTGTAAATTACCATATTTTTAGTAAAATTGACACTTTGCCATTATCTACCGGTCGGGCACCGCAGTGGAGTCAACGCCCTCAAACCATCCGGATCTAATTACGTAGTGTCATTAACATTGCGGAGGCGGCACGTCGGCCTAGGAAATGGAATCGAATCATTAGTAGTTTGATTACAAAAAAGGCTTAATAGAAATATAATAACGTCCGACGGAGAAGAAATTGTAAAAAGATTGTAGAGCGATCCAATAATTGGCGGTTATTTGTCGATACGGTTTGGACCGGGTAATGGGTTGGGACGCCTCGACGTGACTCCAGGCCGTAGTGGACTCCCCTCCCGGCCTCAGTCATTATTGTTTAGAGAGATTTGCAGATCGATCGCTATGATAGCATTCGCTCGATATGTGTATACTTAACGAGCACTTTTAAACTATGCTACCGAACTACTGTATCATGATTAAATCTGATTTACGAATGGATCAGACCTCCATTCAAATTGGATTTGACAGACTGGTTGTGAAGAAGCATTCCCGATGTCAGTTTTTTCATCGTTTTCGTCAAATTTGACGTTGTACGTGAAATTTCTTCGCGTGTCATCATTCATGTTTCATCCTTTTATTAAAACGACACACCGAACAATGTTATAGCATATTCTATTCAGTAAATCTTTACACCAAGTGAAAACACGATTTGGCGTGAAGATTTGGTGTTAACAAAGCGTTTTGTGATCATTTATCGGCGGCTGCAACGGTTACTTACGAAATTCGCGTAAAACCGACGCCATTGAACGTTTACGAGTGAAGTTAGGCCACGAATATAGCGTGGAGGGAGCTAACAGACATTTTGATGATACCGGCAACCGTAAATACGGATGGGTTTGTACTTAACCTCTATTGACAAATGCATGCCAATGTACCTCACTATAATTATCAGGATTTTCGATAGATACTGGGTGGCTTATTTTTGTTACTTTTGAAGCGAAAGTCCGCTCTAGAGCATATGACCATTTAAATTCACATGGTACACAAAAAATGGAAATAGAAAAACTATTCGCAATTGTCTGTTTAAATAACGGATATTTCCATTTTCATGGATAATACGATTTTCTTTTCGTAATGACATAGGTATTTTAAAGCATTCTTCAAATATCAAATACGGATATACTGGATCCACAAATAGATATAATTTATTCTTTTTAAGTAGCATTTAGTTATGATATTTATGCCGATCCACTTGTATTGGAATTTGTTTTTTAATGTTAGCCTTAAATCATACCTAAACTTTATAAACTGCTTATTATTTAGCCTATTCTTTTCCACCCACACATTTTTAACACAAAAGAAGATATTAATAATTCTATTAAAATTCTCATTTCAAATGTCAAAGTCGAAGAATGTGTGTATTCATTAGCTAGATAAGTATCGCGAACTAATGTGAAAACATAAAAAAATGTCATGAATCGCTAGTTTCGAGGCCCAACCAAAGGTTAAAGCAAACTATATAATTCTATAAATCGAAAACTAAGCGTACGAGCGTGACGTATCCAAAGATATACGTGATAACCTGGTTTTATATATTTTTTGTAAAATTATTGATATCGACCAGTCACGTTAAGGCCGTAGGATGTTTGTGCAGTGTTAAAAACTTTCTGTCAAATCAAATGGGTGTCTTAAAAAATATTACGTGTTTCTTTATTTTGAAGATTGATTCGGCCTTGCTCTATTTGTAGGTATGTACCTACTTACTTATTTGTTATAGGAAATGTGGATCTAGACCACAGATTATTATCTGTAGGTATCAATTTCGGAAGAAAGGAAGGCATCGTTTGTGTGTTATTGTTTCGTTCATGATCAACAGGGATTGACTTACTGTCTACATTAACGGGACTACTTCTAATTATTTTAATTATAGGTTCTGTTTATGATACCTAATTAAGGTAGCGTTATTTAATTTTATCTATTAGAATAACTCCTACGTTCTGCGAACCATCACTAGACATGCCAGATGATCTTAAAGACATCAGAAATCTTTCATGTAAAGGTAATTACTATTAATTCCTATAAAATGTAAGTATATGTAACATGTATAATAGACTAACTTACAGCCATCAAGTTCTTCGAATGAAATCTACCTAATTATAACTACTTAGATATCAAGATAATCAGGTCCTCTATATTATAATCTCTTTGTTTTAAACAGCTAATTGTAATTTGAAGTTATGGGTAAGTAATTTATGTAATATTGTACGTACGTACATAGACATACCACACTTCAGTTGTGTTCAAATTAGTCAAATAGCTTCGGTGCAGGTACCGAAGCTACCCTTGTGCGTGCGCTATGCAATTTTCGTACATGGGATTGCAACTTGTTGATTGTTTGTTTGTTCGTACAGGTAGACGGTCACTATAGATTTGAGCTTCAAATAGAAGCTCGTGAACCCTTCTTTGAAATAAGTTTTAAGGGGAAATTGTAATTTAGTTTGAAACAACATGTGTGATATTTTTGTATGTCCAAAGATGCCGATTATTTTATGATGAGTTAAATCTATTCTCATTCCCCAAGGTTTGCTATTCACAAATCCCTCAGTATGATACCGACTTGATCTGTAGGTATACTTATTCCATGTAAAATGAATGCGTGACCTACAGTCAACGCCCTTTCGATAATTTTCCCGATCATCTCAGTTTGATAGACATCTGCTCACATTTTTCTTTATTCAAATGCTTCCTAACGGGCACAACATTTTTTACGTTCATCAACAATATTCTACCATCATTGCTTCAATGATCTGCCTACTTACCGCCATGATATCGATTTCATAAAAAAATCTATTGTATTTTAACAAAAAAGGCTTATTTTATGGTAAGCACGTCCTATATATTGTGTATTACAATGAAATAATTAGCCTGATCGCTAACGGGAACATTTTTTATCAGGTTTTTTTCCTTTGTACGTTTGTAATTTAATATTTTTTTGAACGAACCCCAGTGAGTGGGTGCGTGTAAAAAAATATGCATTGTAAATAAATCAATGTTAAGTGATATCGTTTACTCAAACGAAAGTGGGTGGTGATATATTAGAAACAAGAGTGGAATTTACAGGCTTTTGGAGCCGTATGACCAATATACTGCAATACAGCACCATGTAAAATATCTTCATGTCTTCTGGAGAACCTATACGGAGAAGGAATGACAATTCTGATGCAATGTTTTTGTCCAAACAATATAACGTAAATTCAAGTATAATAAATAATAAAATACATATGTAATTTAAAAAATCATATAAAAAGAGACATTTATACAGGTAATGCGTGTTTGGCTACCCTAAAACCGATTTAAAAGAAACTTTCATTTATTTTTGTTTTACGAAAGCTTAGCTCATTAGAAATAATAAACTACTGAGTGTACCTACATCTTTTAGTACACTTACTTATTTTCAGTAACAAGAAAATTCTCATACTTGAGGTAGGTACTTTTATCTTTACTGTATATTTTGAATTTCAGTGCAGTAGATACAAATAAAAATAAAGCAGATACTTAGCTACATTGCGATGTGCCGTCACGATCGTTTTATATCACTAAAAGATGACTAGTAACCTGCTGTAGTTTTATAAACTAGCAATCTGTTCTATGTTGTTATAAACAGAAAACTTAGGTTTATTGAGTTTTATTATTAAAACACCACCTCCCACGAAGGCGTGAAATATATCCCTACAATATTCATTTCAAATCTTTTGTAGCAATCTATATCAGCAGACGCATAAAAACAAAGCCATCTTTGTTTTAAGACTCAGGTAGGTAATGCTCTCAAATGCTATTGTTGCTATCTGCGTGAGATACTTTACATTTCCAATTATCTCCAATGTTCACCTGTCCCTAAATAATTCGTTAATTCTCAGAGCTTAGCACGAGACTTTCTACCAAAAAATATAAGCTTTGTTTAAACACTCATTGTTACCTCACATTGCATTCCACATAAATGTTCTCCAACAAAAGCAAACAAAAAACAAACTCAGGATAAAGGAACCAAGGAAACAAAAAACAAAAAAAAAACATAATTCAATAATATAAATATTGCATTTATTTCAACGAATTCTGCAAATATAATAACTGTAGATAATAATTATAATAATACTATTCAGTTTACAAGACTTTCAATCTTTCCCTAGGCGGTCGAATCAACGCCGCAAAATACCAAAGAATTCTTTCACTGGCTGGCACAGGACTTTGTTTCAAATAACTATTTAGAATAACGTCATCTGAATAACAGTAAATGCAGATCGCATAAAATTAGGTTAAAAATTAAATTATACAAATTAAAATAAAATTATTGGAAGTCGTATTGGAGGCAAATTCAATATCAAGGAGTACGTCAGTCCTCGACGTAAATACGTTTAGGTATCTACATGACAAACAAAATAATAGTAAAACTAAAGAACAAAAATAAATACAAACATAACAAAAATAAAAGAAAAATAACAAAAAGCGATATGCAAATAAACATGCTCAAAATCTAAAGTAAAACCATAATGCTGCAGTATGTATTCAAGAAATAGTAAATAATACTTATTATGTTCTTTACGACAGACTGGGATATTTGCATTTGAAAGATCAATAGAGACGTATCAAGGTGTTTAGAGTCGGTAGCGAAAATTTCCACGTAATAAATAAGGGCACAGCGTTGTCCCGCAGCGCGTGCGCAGGGGCGCGGGCGCATGCGCGCCGCGCTCGTGCGCCCCACGTACGCGACATTCTAATTTGAAGAAAATATTTGCATATCGCCTAACGCCCCAATCGAGGCCCACTCTTATGTAAATGTCACGAAAGAATAGCAAAAACTGGCGGGACCCCACACGACAAAACGGCTCATTATTATGTAAAAACCGACAAACTTCTAATGTTATGTCTGTATGTATTTTTGTACTTTTAGGCTCGCGCCCTCAGCCGAGACCCTTGCGAAAGATGCGAAGTAAACTAATTAGATACATTTATATCACAAGTTCTTAAGATGCCTCTACGAAACAAATAATATATTTATATCTACCTATAGATACGAACTATCGAAATACACAATACGAACAGCGGTCGGAGATAATTTTACAATGCACATCGTTACAACTAATAGTATACTTTTAACTATTTACAGTGGAGCTCAAGAGAAAAATAATTTACAAAACACTTGGATCCTACAAGGCACCTTATTTAAATAATTATAGACTTCAGGCTTCGCTATGACTTTACATAATAATAACTAAAACATTTAAATTCTCTAAAATATATAATTTGGTTTTCATTACAATCCTACAACAATCGACATGTCGCTAATACCTAATAGGAGTTTTAAATACGAACAACTAGGAAGAATAATATTATGCAACAGATTACTAGTCTATATCCCTCTGTAGTGTTGGTTTCCAATATGTAGAGCAATAATAAGGTAATAAAAACAAAGGAAACAATGGACACTGATGTGCCGTTTCCGAGAAAGTCTTGATTGGCGTCATTTAATTATTTGATTATTCATGTGGAGCGAAATGCATGTGCGCCAGATCGGTCCCATTAGATATACGACGTCCTTCACGTGTCCTAACTCCTACCATTGTTGTGCATCGTTTGCATTTGTATGTGGCTTGCAGCGGCCGCCCACCGGCCGGCCCGCCTCCGCGTCGACAACACGTGCCGGAGCCGCGGCGGCGGTGCTCACCGACAAACAAATAACATTACTCCTAAATACTGTCCAAACGCACAACTATACAAAAAATATCTATTTCACACTAATTTAAGATTTATATTATAATTTGAAGATTGAGTAATGTTTTTTACCCGGGCCACGCTCCGAGCTAGGTGCTCAGTAATTATCTGAATTACGAAATAATTTCAGAGATTGAATCGGCTGCGTACGTGCCGCCATTACCTTTTGCATCGGCCGACCGACTTGGCGCATATTTATCTCAGTACTGTTTTGAATATGTGCATTTCTCACGGACAATTATAGCTTCGCTCAATCAGAAGAAGATTTAACATTGAAACACCAACACTACGGGGAGATAACGTTAAACTATTTCAGTTACACCTAAAATTTTATTTACAAAAGGACTCACTAGTAGGAAAGTAGCAACGACCGTCACGGCACGAAATGAGCTTCGCTCGAAACGCAATAATAATATCTTCATCTCGAATTGAACACATTCCAAGTGACAATGACGCGATCGAGCGGAGCTCGCCGCTGCGAGGTTCTAACGTAAGAGGGTGCGGGATCGCTCAGCGCTGAGAGGCGCCGGGCGACTCGCTCCGCGGTCAAGTTGTACACTCACCGTTTCCGGCGAGCTGAGGCCGCAGGAACGCGTTGTGCAGGTCGCCGCCCATGCCGCTCTCGAGCCGCGCCGCCATCTGCATGAGCGCGAGCGTGCTGTCCTCACCGCCGCCCGCGCCGCTCTCGAGGCGCGCGCGCACCGCGGCGATGTGACCACGTGTAAACACATGGTCCTGTACCGAATACTTGTGACTGTACTTGAAGTCACAGACTCGACACTCCTCTGGCGGCGGCGCGTCAGACACTTCCATCAGTCCGGCAGCCAGACGCGCCTTCTTCTCTTTGGCACGTGCATTTTGGAACCAAACTTGCACCACGCGTTTGGGCAGCCCTATTTCCCGCCCGAGCGCCTCGCACTCGGCCATAGTAGGAGTTTTATAGTCACCGAATAATGATTTCATTATCTTCACTTGCAAGGATGACATTTGCGTACGATATCGCTTGCCAGGTGGCCGTGCCGACTGCTGTTGGCCGGGTAGAGGCGAGGTCGGCTCGTCTTCCTCGTAGAACTCCATAGTCTCGGAAGCGGTGTCGGAACGTTCATCGGCGTCCGATCCGGGTCGTGACAGGTCAACTGGTTTGCTGAGATCTAAAGGTATCTCCGATTTTCCATGTTCTGGGCGTCGCTCAGATACTTCATTATTTCCACCACCGTTTTGTTGAGCGGCGGCGTGCGCTTGTAATTCACTTACGTAGCGCTTCATTGACTCCTCACTGTACTGCTTGATAAACTTCTCCATGTCTGAGTGAAAAGGTGGAAAAATAGGGGGCAACATGGGAGCCCCCGCTTGGGAAAAATTTTGCTGCCGGTCACTTTGTTGGGAGCCAAAACTAGGTGTTGATTCTGTACTTAATTCTTCGTCAGGCAGCGCATCCACATTAATTTCGCCTCGCGCACACTGATCCGCATGCTTAGTGCTCAAATGACTTTCTAGTGCGCTCTTTACCTTGAACAAGGCTGGACAAAACGGACATCGTTTATTGATCACTTGTGCATGCGCACGAAACTGGCCTTTCCTCTCACGTGCTCGTGTATTTTGGAACCAAACTTGTACCACTCTTTTTTTTAGTCCAACTTCGCGTGCTATGTTTTCAAGCATTTTTCGCGATGGGTTAGATTCGATTTGGTATTTTTGGTAGAGGTAATCCAGTTGTTCAGGTAAGATAGTAGTTCTTAAGCGTTTGTCTTTTGGTTGTTCTCCAGTGTCCACCTCTTCGTATTCATCGAATTTCCTCTTAGCAACTTGCTGGTTGAGAGCAGCTACTAATGGATGTCGAGCCTCATCAGTCCCAAGGCTTGCGTTTAATTGTTGCAGCTGCGCATGCTGCTGCAAGATCCCAAAAGGGGAATCCGGCGGGTATGTGGGAAATAGGTTTGGGTTCATTATGTGAACAAGTTGATGTTCCCGCCACAAATCAAACCGAGGGAAGACTAAGTTACATTTATCACATTGAAAATTTCCATCTTTTTCTTCGCGTGGAGCGTGCGTTAGAGGAGTTACTGGCGTTAAAGGCGCTGGTGGTGCTGGGGACACGGGGTAGGTAGGCGCGGCCGGGGTAGGCGTGCGCGGCGGGGCGGGCGAAACTGGCACGTGGGGAGGGTGATGCTCAACATTGCTAGAGTTTGAGTCCTCACTGCTCAATGTGGCAGCCACTTGGGCTGCGGCGGCCTGCGCCTGTGCTGATCTTTTAGCATCTTCTTCTTTAAAACAATGAGTTTTCTGATGTCTTATGAGTTCATAGTACCTTTGGAATACTAATTGGCACTTCTTGCATTGATAGTTCAGACCTGGAGTGCGCTGAAATCTATTTGCGTCATCAGTAGCGCTCGCAGGTGGATCTGCAGCCGGTTGATTTTCATAAACTTTTCTAGCTTTTTGGCGTGCGTTTTGAAACCATACTACTATTACTCTTGGACTTAATCCCAACAACTTCGATAAATATTCGAGATCATCATCTTTGGGATATGCGTTGTTTTCAAAAAACTCTTGTAATACTTTGATTTGATAGTCGGTGAACCTAGTTCTGTTGGCGCGTTTGCCAGAAGACCCCGTTGAGCTGTTGGATCCGTTCGAATTGCCCCCGGAAAGTCCGAAATCGGCCGGTCCCCTGCCAGGACTGAGGCTGCGATTCGGGGTCAAAGGTAGGACGTTCGGGGGCGCGGAGTTTGGGGACGTGAAATTAGGATTCAGTTTTGGTGGTAGCATTGACGGGTGAGGCGGCTGCGGTATACTCGTAGCCGGAATTGAATCTAACTGAGATTGTATCAGCGAATTTAATGATATATGCGTGGGTGTTTGCGGTCGCGATTTGTTTTGATGATGATGGTCATTTGTCTGCATGGGTGCAGGACTTTGAGATGGTGCTTGAGGAAAGATGAAGCTCTTATCTTCCTGGTGGCGATCATCATACGAATTGTACTTCTCCTCCATTGATGGTTCGTCATTAGGTTCTGATTTTACCTCTTGTTGCATCATCATGCTATTATCTTCGATCTTTGCCTTTTTTTCAGGCGGTGGTTTGCCTTCATCTGAGCTTGCCGATGAATCCAAAGTAGTGACTTTAGCTTCACCTGTCTTCTCATACTCCTCCAAGTTGAGCGTCGTGGAGGGAGGGTTGTTAAAGTTGTAAGGTGAATCTTTGTTACGCTGACGCTCCTTGAAAAGAGTGTTCCTGAACCAATGTTTGATTACCTTTGTAGCAAGTCCAGACTGTTGAGCCATTTTCGCGATAGCTTCGTCGCTGGGCGAGTTGTTAATGTCAAAGTGAGCTCGCAAAATTTTAAGTTGTTCGTCAGTGATGCGAGTGCGAGCTCTCTTTTGACCAGCTGCAGCGTTAGCCTGCAAACAAAAGAAATCTTTGTTAAGTACGAGCTTTGAGACCAAAGAAACCAAACGAGTTTACAGTCGTCAAAGGGTTCATTTATCTATAACGATATTAAGCAGGTAAGTCCGAATACTAAGGGAAGTCGTTACTAATAATAATGGTCGGACCCTTCATACAACAATAGATTCTCTGTCGCCTTGTGCAAACAGATAGCTAACGTAAATCGTCGAGCTTATCTTACAATACGCCGTAGTTATCCTTATTGACGACGATCGAATTTACACAGTAACTGACGAAAATAATCAATGCGAAGCCTTGTGTTTGTATAAGTAAATACATGTTATTTGTACGTCTCGACTGAATTTAACTGCTGAGGTAATTGAATGTTGCTAAATGATTGCGCAGTTATATATGACTTGAAATTGATTATTAATTATTTAGCTTTAAATCCGTAGTAGTTACTTGGCGATTTCATTACGAATGTGAAGTATTGCGCAATTAGTAAAATATACATATTTAGTTTCCTATTTAAGATTCTTAAAAATCATTTTGAAAGTTCGTCTGCACATAATAATGGTATAATACAAATACAATATAGCTAACAATATATTACGAAATTATTATCACTGCATGTATTTTGTATTAATTGGTTATAAATCCATCATTGTTTACATGTGTTATATAGGTAATTATTATGATAATTTTGTTTCATACTGAATACGATTAAAAGATTATTCACTTCAATTTTATAAATCGTAGTTATTAATCTAATGCTTATTCCATACTAAAGATGTGACATCGAAGTCTACTTAACACTAATTTGTATAATTCCTTTTATTTTATGTAAATGATGGTCAATGATTTATCTGCATTTGCTATGTCTATGTTAAGTAAACGAGGGATATGAAATTGTAATATTGGAGTTAAAGTTATTAGAATTAACGTAGTGTTTACGTAAAATAAAAACTCACCTGCTGCTGTTGCTGTAGTAATTGCTGTTGTTTCATTTGCGCATCGTGAGCGAAGGGCATCGCGTCGAATGGCGGAGGAGGCAACATTAGAGGAACCAGAGGTGGTTGAAGGTTCATCGCTGCCAGAGCACCCACGTTCAAGCCCAGAGGGAGCCCCAACGATAGCATTTGAGCCACCATCGGGTGCAGCTGACCCAACTGCTGCTGAAGTTGGATCATGTTCAAAGCCGCTTGCATCTCTTGCACTTGCGCAGCTAGCAAAGCACCAGCTTGCGCATCTCCTTGCGAGTTTCCATTTTCGTTGAAATTAGCACTGTTATCACCACGTGGAGAGGGTGACCTTTCACCCTGCGGCGCAGGAGAGGCCGCCCGCGGAGAGTTCGGCGCACCTGATTTCCTTTCATACTCCGATTTGAACTGTTCGGCGAACTGCTCCAGGAATTCGAACGGTACTTTATCTTTATGCACTTCCTCACAATGAGTTTTAAGAACAAAAACACTAGAAAACTCCTTGTTGCAATGTTGACACGTCGATTTAGTTTCACCATCCGGGGGCTTCTCTTCTGGAGGCGGAGGCGGCGGACTTGGCACGCGCGCCATCTCTCGCTCTTCTTGCATTTTTCTTCGCTGGTTTTCATTGTATTGCATGACGAGGTCGAAGCCGAAAGTTTCTAACAGTTGTTTATACATTTGTGAATTGCGTTTGGGCGGGTTGCCCTTGGCGACCATCTCGTCAAGTGCAGCTGTTTCAGCTTCACCTAGCGGCGAATGCGCCCGCGCATCGCCAAACGGACATGAGGTCGCTCGATGTGCGTCGAGTAGCTCCCCGGTTGGGAATGACGCGTGACAGCGTTCGCACGAAGCGCTACCTGCGCGCGGGGATCGCGGGCTACCTGGGCGCGCAGGGGGAGAGGAGCGCGGGCCCCCACTGCTTGTAGACGAAGGGGATGTATTTTTCGGCGACAACACGTCTTGTAAAATTTTGGCGGGGTCGGTCCGGTCAGGCTGCTCTACCAAGGGTCGCGACAAGTCCACGTGTCCGGCAGCGGCGAGTTCTTGCAATTTGCCAGCGCGTGTTTGATGTAACACCGATCTCATGTGAATGTCGAGTGTACTCCCTTGCGTGTACGCAACTTTACAAATATTGCACTTGTATCGTTTGCGATCATCCTCCTCACTCGATGTACTCTTGGGAGTGAGTGTCAAATTAGAAGGCGCAGAGCCCGCCCCAGGCGACACGGGAGGGTTGTTATTATTCTGTTGTTCTTGCATAGCTCGCTTCAATTTATGCAAGTGGCTCACGCTATTGTAGTGAACAAGTAAAATATTCTTTTGCGTAAATGATTCTTTGCATACGTCACATTTGAATGGTCTATTTGGGTCAAGGTATTTTTCCATGGGGTAGGTTAGTTTTTCACCTTTCCTGTGTAGGAGCGTTTTGTTATGCGCGGTCAAGTACGATTGGCGTGTAAATGCTACTTTGCATCGATGACATTTGTACTTTCTGTTCGGATCATTATAAGAATCTTCCGCCATTGACTGGGAGTTTAGGTAATCTTCTAAGAATTGTTGATCTTTGTAAATAATCGAATCATCCGAGTTTTCTGCATCATTATGACCGGACTCATCAGCAACGGTTGCGCTTGAGTCTCTATCCTCCATATCTGCTAAGTCATCATCGGGTGTTCTTAAAGCTTCCTTGCGTAAAAGTTCTGCAGTTGCAGCATCCAAAGCTGTGCCTTGTGCAGCTTGTAATAATGGATTGGACGCTAAGCTGCGCTTGAATGCACTAAGCTCTTCTTCAGATAGCTCAGGGTGAGAAGTCTCGACGTGCTTTTGAAGAGCCAACACAGATCTAAAGCTCCTTCCGCATAAGACACATTTTGTTGCATCTCTGATAACATGGTATTGTGAATGCAGCTGTAGTTTTTCAATCGTCTTAAATGCTAGACTGCATTGATTGCAACGGTACTTGTACACATGTTTCTCAGAGACAGACATGTTAGCGATGGAGTTGCGAGCGTGTGCTTCTCTAAAGTGATTTTGAAGCGCATGGGCTGCGTCAAAGTAGCGATTGCAACCCTTCTTCCAGCACACGTAACCTGGTCCTTGAGGAGTTTGCTTCAGTTCAAGATGACCGGACTCATTCTGATGTTGACATAATTCATCAACATTACGGAAAGTACGGTTACATGTTGAGCATCTTTCCATTTCACCATCTGCGCTGCCCTCCGATCGAGGTGAAGAAATCTCTCGCTCATCATCCCCTTGTCGAGATTCGTCTCTTTGAGCTTGGGTTCCACCGTTCAACCAATGGCTTTGGTCAACAAGTAATAATAATCTCTGCAGGCCTTCAGAATTCACGGAATGAATTTGCATGACGTGTCTTTCGAGGGCTGGTCGTTCCTTGAAGCCATCTTGGCAAAGAGGGCAAATGAAATGTCGAGAAGGATCGCCATGTACGGAGCTAACATGTGCGTGTAGGCGAGACTCGTTCGAGCAACTGAAGTTGCAATAAGGACACGTGTGTGGTCCCGGAGTTTCACGCTCTTCCTCTCTCTCACTGGTTCCTTGCTGAGTTGGTGGTTGGACATGTTGCTGCGTTTGTTGTTGCTGTTGCTGATGTTGTTCCAAAAATCTCATCATCTTTTGCTCTTGAGTCAACTCAGGTTTCTGGTCAATTGGCTCCTTAGAGTCTGTTAACAAAACAAAAGCAATGAAAATGTTTGTTTACATAACGAAGATTGATTAAACACAAATAGTACACGACGAACCTCCCGCTATGGAATCTGCGAACCGAATGGATACAGATCTGTATGCCGTAAATCCACAATGTCTACCTACGTCTACGTGAGATTTATCTACAAAAAAGATTATTTCTATAAATGAAGCTCACTATTGTTCGGTGCGAGCGTTTGTTACTTTTCTGAATTGAAGTTAAAAATAAAATTCTTCTCTTTTATATTATTAGTAGGACTCGTTTTGTTTGCGACGTCCCGGCAAGACAAAGGTATCGCTCTATCCATCCCGTACGCACACATTCACAGAAGCATTAATGCTAACGTAACAAGTATATTGTAATTTCGCACACAAAGAAGATACAGGACGAGCAAACAATCATTGTTCATTATTACAAAAGGTTTCGAATATTTCGTTTCGCATCGGATCAAATGCATTGGGATAGTTGACGTATGCGAATGTGGGTGTGAGCGAGACGACAGTATGTGAGTGTGCAATTATTATTTGACCAAGGATAAGTCCGCGGCAGCGTGTGAAAGACGCTGGGCCGCATTGTTTACGCTCAAATAAGGAAGGTGAAAGAAACGGCCGAGGGAGAGCTGATTCGTTAATGTAACGTTACAATTATAGTTTATTAGATGAGCAACAGACCGGCCTTTCATTGTTGTTTTTCTTACATAAATGTGGAAATTTGGCAAAGAATGAAACCGGAACAAAGAATACAACATTTCATATTAATGGAATATCTTGCGAATACTTAGTGCATGCTACACCCTAATTTCATCGTCCGATAATTGCACAAAAAGAACCAATGTGTTCGATGCACGGCATTGAATTTTCACTTAATTAAAACTGGAAATTAATTCACAGTCGAGCGAAGCTGAAACCAGTCGTACCCCTGTTCGGGAACCCGTTCTATAGTTTTAAGCAGTTAAAACCGTTACATCTAATGAAGGGGAGAGGGATAAGTAAATCCGAGTGCGTAATAATAATGATAGCGCAACTGACCCTAATTCCAGAGTGACCAGTGAATGTAATTATTTATGATGTAAAGTCGCCGTCCCACAGTCTGGTAGGAGCATAGAACAATGGCCAGGTAAAAGGACCTTGTCTGCATAAACGCGATCTCTGACGCTTTTTGTCAATGGACAAAGGGTCTTTTCTAAGGAAACACCACATCGTTATAGCATCGTAAAGTAAGTATTGTGCAGTGTGAGTTTTGTTTTGCGAGATTTAGGTCAGGATTTTTACAATGTGGCGTCAGGGACACAATGGGAGCTGGACGTTTTACTGTCTTTGCGCACCGGTGTTGCGAGTTCGAGTTTCCAACTGGAGTCTGCAATATGCCTGCGTATTTAAGTCTTTTGAGTTGATTTTTAATACGCTAACGTGGCCCCAACAGACCATTAGGGTCCCTACTGTATTGAAAAGTCTCGATGCTATATAACCTGTTCACAGAAATTATGTTGGATATTGAATCGAAAGTTATGTATTATTGTTTTCAATCTTTTGGTGAATAATGTCTGAGAAGCTTTTATTTGATCTTAGCTCGGTAAAGCAAAAAATTTTTTGAAACTGGGTGCTGGTCTTGTATAACGAATTAAATTATAAACCGGTTTTTATTCTGGTTTAATCATATTGATGATAGGGACAGTAACTAATGAATCAGTAGCCGAGGGGTAAAACAGTGACAGACTCAAAGGAAGCCACACAAATGACGTCGCAAAACATAAAGCATGATGTTTTTTGTTGCCATGTGGAGTACTTCGAGAGCGTGTGAATTTAAATGAATGCAATCTTCCTCCAGAACACATTTAGTTCATCGTCGTGTTTTACAATGAACCGTAAGCAATTCGAAAACCTAAAATTTATATCAAAATCGATCGTTTAAAACGGCTCTCTCAATAAGGTGAAAATAAGTAATAAGCATAAACATGAGGCCCACAATGGTGTAAGGCGGATTTCTTTCGCCTCCACGTTTCTCTCGGAGTTTATCGTATTTCACCGTGGCCATAAACATGCACGGGGCGATGCGGCCGGCGACATTGTGCGATGATGTAGCAGCCTCATCACAAGGGGGCAATCATCCTTAATGCGCGACCGCCACATACGTAATGCGAGTCATTGTCCCGTGTGCGGTACTTATGGAAAATTCGCGTTCTCAATTCAAATCTTCTCTCCGTCTCTCTCGCGCGCGGGGCGGAGCCGCCTCCGACCAATGACGGCATCCGACTGTGGCGACACCGTGTAAGGCGTACGTTATTAAAGAAACCTGTTCTAATGTTGCGCGCTTTAAATTAAATTTTGTTCGTGTGTAATTATCTCATTATTGTGATTACGAATTCTTCGCTAAATGCTCATCGCTTAAAATGGAGATTGCCTCTCAGATTGAACACGGAGTGACGGTCACGCGATAAACGATAATGAAGCCCGTTGACGAAAACGGAGCGCACGATGTGCCCTCGTATCATCTCACAATACTCACAAATTAACATCAAACAAATCTTTATGTTTGTTGACACTATTCACAGAAAGAAGTTCACTTTGAAAAAACGCAGAACAAAATTGATTAAGGAACGAATCGGTTTAAATTGGAAACCGATAGTGACGTTTCGAAATCACATTCATAAGTCGACTCAGTATTACTTTATCGATACGAACGCCGGTAATGGTTTTGGTTGAATTAATTTTAATGGGATTTTTACGCTTTATAGAATAAAAATGTTACGAAATGTGTTTAGCACAGGAGTAATAAATAATAATAATATATTTCGCTGTGTCGCGTTCGTTTATTGATTGAATAAAGGTTGTCACGAGCGACATCTAGCGCTAAGCAGAAAAACTGAGCAGAATGCGCACGCGCATCTAATCGCTTTTCGATCGTGAATGGTTTTTATGTTGCCATTGTGTAGACACTAGCAAGCACCACGTCTAGCTAGAATACTTACTTTTACGTTGTTAGTAGGGTCGTTCGTTATGTAACTTACTAATTATCATTAAGTTGTAACTTACGGAGACAACGCCTTGAGGAAGTTAATGTGCAATAACAAGACTAGTCACGGTTGGAAAATTATTAGTTAACAAATAAGCAATTTCCTTATTACCACTCTAGTGAACATGAAAAGACAAACGAGGACTAAATATGATAAAAAATTACCAATTAAATTGGATCGCTTGTTTGCGACTATAATAGCTATTTCCAGACCGAATAGCAGTATAATTGATAATGAACTACTATGTAGGCAATTTGGGAGGTTCGTCATATGCATGAAAATGATTAGCTACATCACTTACCGTTATCTTGTTGATCATATGGGCTGGGCAGCTCAGTCGGTTGAGGGATGACTTGGAATAACTCCGCGACATCGGGTGTTGGATCTTTGCCCTCAGATCGGCGCTGTAACTGATGAATTTGTTCCATCTGCAGATGTTTGACAGATCGAACATGTTGCAGAAGTGGTAGGCGATGAGGGGCTCCAAAGCCACAGAGAGCACAGCGGTACACTCGTGGTCGCTCTCGGGGCATACGAGCCGCACACTCGCGAAGATGTCTCAATAGTAAGGCAGCGGCCTCGTGTCTCGCACCAGCAGCGTGAAGCTGCAGCTTGTGCGCAGAATTGGTGTAATAGTCACAGGCACAACATCTAACTTGCACTCCACCAACGCTCGCACCACCTGTTCCAACACCTCCGCAGAACTTCAGTTTCCACTCGTTCCTTGGACCACCTTCTTTCACGTGGTTTACATGCTGCAGCCTTTGCAAATGCTTGTCAGTTTTACAATGAAGCTGGAAGTTGGCTTTCAGATTAGTTTTGTATGTGCAGAGTTTGCAAACGTAATGGCCAGCAACTAAAGCCAAGATCTCCTGTTCTCTAATCTTTGTTCGGTCTTGGGCCAGATGGTGACCCAGCGCTTCTAAGGAGTCTGTGGAGAAACAGTTGCAGATGCAACAGTGGTACGTTCTCTCTGGCTCGGGGTCAGCCGGCTCTGGTGGTGGTTCCATGGCTTCTGGATTTAAACCGACATCGAGGTGGGCACCCAGCTCAGGTGGTGAAGGTCCGGGTCCTCCAGTCATTAGTTGAATCATAAGCGCCTGGTTATAGGCCATATCAGCAAGAGCAGCCTCAGGATTGGGAGGCGGCGCATCACCGCCATGGAAATGCAGTAAACTTTCAAGTTGTTGTTGGCTTTGCTGTCTGTGATGGAGTGCTGATAACGTCTGCATATGTTTTACATTTTGCTGTAGCACCAGCATGTTATGTGTATGCTTTTCTGAAGTCATGTGTATTCTAAGGTTACGAGCAACATTTGTCTCATAATTACAGACATCGCAGCGGAAAGTAGGCTTTGGTTTTTGACCTAATGGTGAATGATGTGGCAAAGGCGGCTTGTGAGGGCCTGGTGGAGTATGTTGCGGCGCTGGTGGTAAAGTACCTTCTCCAGGGTTTCCACCGTTTTGAAGCTCTTGCATGTTATTTAAATGCTTATCTGATTGCATATGTATACTTAAGTTGCCTTTTGTCGTAGTTGAGTAATTGCACACTTCACATCGATATGGTTTGTATCCACAGGTGTAGGTTTCCCCACGTGCGAGCCGTGGATGAGGCTGGCCAGCTATGCAGTAAATACAGCTCGTTTCAGCTTCAGGATGCTTTTCTTTCATATGTATTTCTAAGGTCTCTTGGTATTTGTAATGCCAATTACATTTGGGACATTTCAAGGTTTTACAGGAATTTCGGCTGTGCATACCGGCCAGCGGGCCACCTAATCTTCCAGAGTTCAGTATTAGTTCACATTTTGGACAGTCAGCTCCTGAAGGCCTTCCTCCAAGATGATCTGGACATACACCTATCGTCGTGCCAGAGAGGAAAGCAGGGGGAGTCGCTTGAAACGGTGGGGATGAATTGGGACTGGCCCGTGGCTGTACTGACGCATTTATCGTGTGTGGATGTGCCACGGAGATCAAGGAATGTTGTGGCATTAAAGATTCGGCTATCGACCTTGGCGGTCTCCATGACGCTGTTGGGCTTGGCTTCCTATCATCGCATGAACCATTTAGTAGCATTGATTCGGTATCTCTATCGGTCGTCATTAAATCTTGTCGCTTGTCTAGCGATGGGCTTGGTAATTCAGTCATATTAGGGCTTCCTGAAGATGATAATCGAGGTGGCGCAGCAGCACCAACAGGTTCTAAAAATGAGACTAGTGGTTCTTTATCTTTGCCTACGCATTGGATTATAGCTGAGGCATTCTCTCTCGATAAGGCGTCTCTTTCAGAGTCCAGTAACGATAAACTATGGTCCGCTTGCGCATGCGCTACAAATGATTTTGCATAGCCAAAACTCAATTTACATATAAAACACATTAGGATCGGTTTGACTGGCACGCTGACGGGACACTCAGCTGGAGGAGATGGCGGTCTAGGAACGTCTTTTCCTCCTCGAAAACTAAATACTCGATAACTGTGCATAACGGGCGCATCGGGTCTCGCCCGCGCCCGCTCTGCTGCCAGTCTTCCGTATAGCGCGCCGTATAATGAAGGGTTTCTTGACACGTAGAACGCGCTCGCTATCTGTGGGAAATCGAGCTGTCTCTCCACGACGTTGTTGTCGCGGCTGTCCACGATGCACCCGGGTTCTATTTTGGGTAGATCGGGTATGCTGGTTTCTCCCTCTGACAATTCGGGGTCCTCGATGATGTAGGCGGATCCATCAGGATTGTAGACGATCTTGCCATCGAATCGTTCTACATCGGAGGAGAGCGGCGGAGAGTCACGGTGCGAAGTGAGGTCAACGGCGTCAGGCGCGGCGGGGGGTGAGGTTGGCGCGGGCGCGGAGGAGGGCGCAGGGGTGGGCGCCGCGGGTGCCGCGGGCGCGTTGCGCGGTTCTTCCTCGGGACTCATGTCGCCGTCGTCGTCGTCGGGTTCGAGCGCGGCTGAACTCTGCGGATCGTCGCGCTTGCGGCGCCGCTTGCGCTCCGGGGGCGGGCCGCTAGCGGGGCCGCCGGGCTGCAGCGGCGTGGGCATGGCGCCGGGCGTCAAAGGCCGGCATCACATGCTCTCCTGCAACAAATAACCACACACTTTAAACACCTGTTAGCATTTACCTACTTATTTGACCTTTTGTACGTATACGTATTTACATTATGTAGGTACTTAATGGCCAAATGTTTGGCTAGTGGGCAACAGACCGCTACTGAACGGTAAACTATCCGTAATCAATCACCTATTTCTCACGGACCAGTTTCATGTAACTGAAGGTGACTGTTGAATACATTTGTGTCGGGCGCGCAACCGGAAGTAGGTGGGTCATCGTTGTGTCACTGTGTTGTTTTCCAAAGATGGATCCTTTAGTAGGTGCCCTATTTAAATTAAGCGGATGTACATTAATGTTGGTAATAATGCAATATTTGTCAGTTAGAAACCAATGATTCATGAAATAGTGTTTATCCATAAAATGTTTGAACTTATTAATACCGTCTTTTTGATAACAGATAAGCCATAAGTTCCCATCGGTATATCAAATTAAAATACATGGTAATCGTTATCTAACTGACATTTGCGCAAACAACCACGATCAATTTATCCGTATGACAGCTTGTCAACGTTGTCAATGCTGACACTATTACAATTAAACAACCAACAAACTTAGGCCTCGACAAATTTAAATTTTATTGCGATAAAGTATATTTTCGCAGTAAAATAGCTCTTATAACCGTTGACATAAGACCAAGTTAAAGGAAAATTTAACGCAATGAAACATAAAGAGGCAATCTAGAATAAAAATTCGTTAAAATCGAGATTAAGCCGTCATCTCCGTTATCTAACGTTATCAAAGATACTTGTCCTACAAATACCTAACGAAGACTAAAATAATATATTTACTTAGTTGACAGTCGAGATAATCGATGAAACATATCACATGACACGAGGAATACTTGGAAGTCGCACCTCTTAGACTTGAGATTAACAATAGAACTTTATAGATCACAGAAATAAAATACAACAATGAGCATAAACAAAAGAGAACCCTTTAAAAATAAAAGAAAAAATCTAATTTCAAAATGAAACATGTCTTACAAAAAAATGACAGTCTAAATAAGGAAACCGTGTCCCACGTGTGCTAATAAGATGACTAACAAATATACAAGAATTAAAGCAATTCAAATTAATCCAACTGACTAATTTGTAATTTCGCAATAGTGATCAAGTGCCGACTAATGAATGATTAAGCCAGGATGTGATAAGGGTACCATTACCGCAAATACCCGAATCCTTACACCGGATGAACTCACTGATAGTAACTTATTAGTATTTAAATTATAACATATGTTAGTTAACTGAATTTATGACTTAATTCCTGTCACATTGTATCTTGTCCTACATGTTGTATCAATTTAAAAATTAAAATATTTTCAGCCTGGTATGGGTACTTGGAATGAAGAAGTATTTTCTCTGTAGGAGAAGAGGCATAAGCCCTGAAGTGGGCGATTAAAAAGGCTGATATAATGATGTAGGGAGATTGAACATATCAATCACTCCAAAAAAGACTTTTCAAGCCAATGGTATCACAAAGTAATGAAATAGAAATTCCAGAAAAGACGACAAAGTATAAATTAAAAACTTGTCCCACAAGATAAAAGTATGGCATTTCAAAATGATAATGGATTGATATTTCGACGAGAGTAAAGATAAGAATTCTAGTATACCTATGTTTGACATATTTAGTAAATTGAATCATCATTCGTCAATAGCGTGATTAATATTTTATTTTCAGTCATGTGCTTCAATTGATTTGTATGGAATGTTTCTGATTAATGCGTAGTTATGTGTTAACTATACTTTTGAAGGTAGGTAAATAGGGTTTAATTATTTTTTTCTCTTTATTAAAATTCCTCTCATGATTTTCTTATCTGATGAAAATTCCAGTATTTGCACAGTTTCCAGTTTTTTTATTTCTACATACCTTATAATCTTGAAGATATCTTGTGCTAAAATTGTCGGAAATAACACAAAACGAATAAAATTCCTTGTCAATGTCAACAAAGTTTTATTAGCAAGACCTTGGTTTTCCTATAGATTATAATGTGAACCACGCCTAAGCATTTGTTTGCATTACAACGGTCGAGTGTGGCCCTTCAAATCATCATTTGATAATTGATATCAAACGGGACTTGATAATGCAAATATTTGTAAAGATATATTTTTGAATGAAAGAGTATCCTTATTCTGTGGGATTGAGGTAATAATTGTGGAATGTTGTTTGTTCTTCATATAAGTAACTTATAAGGCCACGTTGGAACATCTGCTTAAAATTAAAGATCTCAAAGTATTATCAATACTTTAAAATATACTTATAAAAACATCCTTATTCAACAGTACATATTTCTAAATTTCATTGGAAACTTATTAATTAATTTGGCCTGATTACTTAACAATCCAAGAAAATTATACTGTAAAAATAAGTGAAATTCAAATTAGAAAAACAATCATGGTGCAAATAAAATGGATATCCCACAACTGACCCAAAAAATAAAATAGAATCGAAAGGTGGACTCAACCTATCTTATAAAATTTTCAGTCTTCATTTCAGAAGCTAAGACTTAAGAAATATTTAAGAATTTCTATTGAAAATTGGAAGTAGTAAACATGATTTCTTTTAAACTTATTCTAAGACATTATCCTTGTACTAATATCGAACAGTTTCTAAGAAAAAATCTAACAGGATTATCATACAGGTACTCTACTTAGAAATGCATCAGATGTAATTATAAGAAACTATCAAGTGACAAAGTAAAAAATACTAATTACACATAATAATTATACTAGTTCTCAGCAATAGCAATTTGTAGTACATTTCGCAGTGCTAATGTGTATGGAAATTATGCAAAGAGCTGGTAATTAGAGTCGAGGTGAATGGTCCATAATGCCATAATTTACTCCTATCTACTTCATCTCTTATTTTTAATAGAAACGGCACAAACTATCTAAACATACAACAAATAAAGTGACGTCTACCAGAAAACAAGCCACCGGTGTTAGCACAGTGTTTTGCTGGATAATAGCACATAATACGCGCGAAAGTATCATTAAAATGTATGGAAAAGCCAAATCAAAAGGTTCGTCTGTCAAATGTGTCTATAATTTGTATGTTGCAGTTCTTGAGTGGCACTCACTGAAGTAAATGTTTAATGTGGGCACACGTGCGCAGATTCCCATCGTTACAATCAGTGGTGTTGTCAATTTCCACCGATACCCCGATGCTTGCAGCAGAACTAATTTCCGATAAACACGCACACACACGTACCACATAGCTACGTTCGAGTGCAAATTACACGTACATATGAGTGTGTGAGCGTGAGAAAAGTACGGCGGATACAATGGTGCATGTGTGCGTCGATACTGACGCAATTTGCTCGTACGTATTTGCCATACAGTCGCACGGCGGACGCTGCGCACGCGCACCGCTACGCCCGCATCGGACTCTCCTACAATAGTTATCGAGCCCGTCATAATGAAGATGCGCGCTTTTCAAATCATTAATGAGGCTCCCACAATGTAATTGATAGCGACTATAGCAACCATTCAATAACGTTTTTGTCAATGTCCAATTTACGAATACAGTATCGTGCATGATCGCTGGCTAATCTCGCTTGTTTATCTAGAGAGAAAGGCAATCGAAAAGAAATTTAACGAGGTAAACTGAATGGAAGTGAAATTAACAATGACATTATACTCGGATACCATTAAATCCTATAATTAGCAGAGGCAATGGCATGAAAAGTCAATCAACATACTCATTACCGTATCCGCGGAATGGGAGTTCGTGAGCCATGTATCACTTTCGAACTACAATTTACTAGTTGGAAACTGTGACATTTGCGGGTCGTAGCATATTACGTTGTCTGAGCAGCATAACGAATGTAAACTGAACATATTTAATTAGACATTCATAAGTATACAATATAACCAACTACCAATTACGGATACTTTTGATTTCATTCCCAATTAGGAAAATGATGCCATGGCATTTTCATCAAGTCTTGGATTCAACGATGATAGCATAGACACTTATGCTCTTAGGATCATCCAAAAGACCTATCCCTGATGATGATGATACTGCTGTACGCCTATTACGTATGAGCGTGGAAGGTAAAGTAAATAGCGTAGTGTGAGAGAAGTGTCAGTAACGAGAGACGCGGTAAACTACGTCCATATTAATAATCGTGGGTTATTACGAAGCCCCTCATTAAGTCGGCGGCCGCTCGCCAACGAAACCGCAGAACACTGCTAAATAATTACCCCTACACTGCTTTCTTCACGAAAACACGGTAAAAGCATATTAAACAACATCTACTAAGTCGGCAGGAGGAATTACAATAAATAAGGTATTAAGTCGACGTTGTCAGGCACCAAAATATAAGTAGCTATTATATGCGGGCGCGGCTCAATGTGCTCGGTGCCTTGGGACCTTTTGTAATTCTGCATATATTCAGGGTAATAACTCATTGATGTGAAGTCTTGAATAATGTGTTAGGCTTAAACGTTACAACTTGCAAAATAAAACTTGTAATCTATCGCCTTTGCTGTTTTGAAGACCATTTATCAGATCAAACTATTGTTTAAGACAACTGTAAAATATTAAGTAAGCAACCGAAATGTGACTTAGATAAAAACGAAAGATAGTCTAGGCTTCGTTTCCTTATCACTCCACCCACAGCCGGCATGGCAGTACCGTGGACTTCCCATGTTTATCACTTGTACATGAATAGAATAAATTAATTGATTCTTGTTAGAATGGCATTATACATGCAGATTATCTGTTACACTTTATATTCTGACACCTCCCACTACTTTGCAGGAAAACTAATTAACTCATTGTTAGAAATTATGCAAGGTTTTCAAAGTAAAACACTCGTCGTGGGAAATTGTTGAAAACCGGTATTGCTTGGACTAGCTCTTACAAGCGTTGACCTACAACAGAGAGGTCAAGTAGTACTGGTGTACCACCTCTTAAATCTGCCATCATATACATTCCCTACCACAGAAAGCTCAAGTTATACTGTGGACCAATTCTTGAACTCCATACGCATACATTCTTTTGCCAGACGAAGATCAACTTAAACTGGTTACTGAAAGCCAGAGCCTGCATACGACTAATGTTGAAAAGCTATTAATGGAAATAAAATTGAGCGAAGTCCAGAGGAACGATTTACTTAATACATTGATAATAAGTGGGGGGAATGTATGTAAAATGTCCGTAATGACGGTAGTCTTGTTAGACGTGGGAACGAAGGAGCAACCTGGGTAGAACATGGTAAGGTACGAACCGAACAATGTCCACCGTTAGGGTAACTTTAAACCTTCATTAATGGTAATGGGCCTGAACTCGATGGGAATGCCTCTTTTTGCGCCACCAGACGTTACTGTAATGGTTGTTCGACAAGGGGCTTAGGAAAGCCAGATAGCAACAAATTTAGGATTCATCTGGCCTGCAAAGAAACATTTACTGTAGATGCAAATTGCCAACACTATTGTTTTCGTAAAAAGAGAAGACACAAGAAATAGTTGATGACTTAGCTGACAAATTGAATGTTAATGTATCTATTTTAACTGCATCAATTAATTAAAACAATGTATAACATTTCCGTATAAGATTCTGTAGCAATACCAATTAGGATCCTGTTGCCAAATATGGATCTTGCAGACCTCTAACAACTAATCTTATAAGATTTTTAATGTCAATTACTAAACCTGATATATCTCTGATAATGGTTTCATTTTGCTATATGAGAATCAAATTCTTTCATACTAACCAGTTCTAAATCGGACTTTATTAAATAAAATACATGATTTATCTAATACTATTCTTCTCAACGGAGATTAATAATTCCATACACATAAGTATTATAATATACAAAAGAACAGGTGTTGAACAAACATTGCTAAAAGGATTTTTATAATTTTGGAATGAGATGACGTAAGCAAACGTTTAACACAATGCCAACAAGAACGTTAAAATTAAGGAGAAAGCTATTAATTAAAAACGCTCTCTCATTTCACACGATAATAAAGTGACAACGCAAATTCGTAGGAACCGCAACGCAAGTATGTTTGTAATTACAAAGCGTTTTCGACGCGTGAAATGCGAAACTTATGATGATTAACGTAAACCGAACTTTCCCATTAATTTGTCTTTTTAATTAATCGAGGAACAGTACTGATTTGAAATACAAATACATAACGAGGACTGTGTATATTTGAAAGCACAAAGTAACCTTAAGAAAGAGATTGGATCATAAACCAGATGATTTTATGATTTATTTGTTTTCCAAGCTAATTGTATTAGGCGCCCGCCGGCTGTCGTCATTGTGGAGCGAACCTTTGATCGCTCCCACTCAAAGGCTTGTGAGTTTGTTAGAGCTTTTCATTCAACAATGTCGATAGCCGAGAACTTTGTTGTCCAACACACAACTCCAGTTAAAATACAGACAAAATTGATACTAATAAAATGTTTTCTGGTGATTCAAACCATTTTAGGCATTAGGCTAGTTTAGCCGGAATAGATTAATACTAATTTGGCACATTGTTTCGATGTCCGTGGAGGTCCGGCAGAGGGCGAGCATCGCGTGTGCGCTGCAGGTAACCTGGCAGGCGCCATTCGACCGATGGCTCTTACGAACCGTCAATTTGCGCCTGTAATTATTGCGGACCCTTCGATACTTATTTCTATTTTTTTCCCCAGCTTAATTGTTGCAACAGATGACTTTTTTGTCGAACAAACTCAAAGAGAGCGGAAAGGCATCAAACGCAGCGTCGAATTTGGAAATAATTATACATAAATAGTCCCTTGAGCGGCCGATTAAGACAATTTCCGAGGCAAATTGCCGCAGACGAGCATAATAGCACACGCTCTCCTCCGTCATAAATAAATCTGGATTACGTTTCTGTACGAGATTAAGATTGATTCGATCTCGATGCTTTCTGCTATTAATGCCTACACGGCATAATGCCTGAGTCGTGTTAAAATTTTAAATCATTATCCGTTTTTGTGGGTGCGTGTGATTTGTGAGATAATTACGATCGACAAATTGCTGGCCGTCATTGTGTAGATAACGGGTGGATGCTATCGCCGTTCGTAATTAATGATCGATACATGTGAAATAATTAATTAGCGGCGGGGCTTGCATCGGTACGGAAGGTGCCTGGGGCCTCTCCACAAAAAACAATGACGTGCGGTTTTGGTGCGCTGGCGCCGCTCCCGCCACGGCGACATCCGCCGCTCTATACGTCTATAATTTGGGAGACCTCGAATTAGTTTTAATCTCGTGGATGAGCGTGACGCTGACTTAACGTTCTCGAGAAATGTGTCATTAACGTTAATTTGAATGGTTGTTACCTTTTTTGTCATAATTTCTGGGGTAATATAAAGATAAGGTAAAAGCAGGGCCATTTTGTGCTTTCAGAAAGTAAAAGAAAACAAAACCCTGTACGTTTAACAGCTTGCTACAAAGTTTCTCACCGATTCAGAAGTTTAGTGTCGACTTCAATAATTACCAGCGACGAAGGAATGTAATGTACTAAACAATTAAGTATCCGAGATATATGGGCTAAGTTAAAAACGACAGCGGTAAGAACTTAAGACAATCGTTTTTACCACAATGAATAGAATATTGTACCTATCTACTCATAGACTTGGCTACGTTATGTTAATAGTACATAACCGTATGATTTAGAATTTTGACATAGGTACTGTGACATTGGATCACGTTCAAAAAAACAAGCGAGAATCGCTACTCGCTCTCAGTGTCACCTCGATCTAATGAAGTTACGGTGCAGACACATAATGTGACGGCTCGGTAATGACTAACGAATTTACCTCAGAGGAGAGAGGGCACACTTTATGTCCACGGTAGAATTAGCTTACTTTAACTATTATTTAATGTCATTTTAGGATGGGAACGGGGTGAGAGTGACAATTGTGGGAACAGCCAAACCGTTGACATACGGAATTTGAATAGATAATTATCTAGTAAATTCACTGCTTGTCACGTTTCGAGATAATGATTAAATTGCTGAGCATAATAGGTGTGTTGCTTTTACTCGTTTACGGATTGCGTGTCAAAATTGTTTTGAGATCATTACAAAGAGCGTATAAGAAATTTCGAGCAATTTAATGGTAATTATTTTTACTTTAAGTACATGTTTGTATTTTGTTATTAACTGCCAGTATTGGTCTACCTATCGCTCCAAAATCAATAATTGATCGATGTTCTCACGATCCCCAGATAAATCACGTTGGATTCAGTGAGACCTCTAACTCGGTATCGCGATGCGTGTGCGCAATTAAAACGAAACCCACAATCAGCCGCCATGTTTGTACACGGCCGATGTTAATAGCCTTTAGTAATTACATACCAGTATCATGCTAACGTTGGTTCTCGGAAGGCTGATCAAATTAATAGAACCTATTTTGGCTACACGTATCATCCAAATATTTGATATAATTATACATAGAATTCTCTATTGCATTCCGAATCAATAATAATACAACCCTGATACAAAGAAGAAATAAATAGCAAGCAATAATAAGGCACGCCAGCGTCACCGCGTCTCGACTCGAGAATTTCATATCGCCACATTTACATGTATTCTATTCGAGGAACTAGCGGTCCGACCTCCCCGTCGTTATATCCGGGAAAAGAATATCTAAATTCAATTACAAAAAGGCTTCTCTGCGAGGTGTGCCGTTGCACCCGCGCCTCCTCCGAAAAGGGTGTATAACAACTCAATTTCTCCATATTATTAAGACGGTGGGGTGTGCGGGTAGAGTAGGGGTGGCATGCTACACAAAAAGAATGCTAATTTAAAATTCTTATTGCTGTGTTTGTATGCGCGCGCGCTTTATGTATCATTCGCGTAACAAAAGGCGGAGTAGAGAGCCGCCCGAGCGCGTAATTTCAATCTAATATTCAATTTGAGAAGTATCGCGAGCTCCTCCCGCCATCTTTTATTTATTTTACTCGACTCCAAGTGTTTCCCTTGGATTCACAGATCATAGAAATAAACGAGATATGTTATTGTAGATATGTGCTTCGTACAAGCCGATTCAGCAACATTTTAAGTTCCTTTACGTATCTGATTTCGCGGAGCTTGTGACAATATTTAAAGACTTAGCTATCATGTCCTATTTTTTTTGCATGATCCGATCGTCAATCTTTAATTGAAGTCCTCATAGCCGGCCATTCGACGAGCCTTATCTTGACAAAGAGCACTAAATTCGATTCGATATCTCAATCTAACGGCCGAAGATAATTGCTTCATTCCCACGACGCGAAGAAAATAAATTTCACCGGTCACAATGGGTGCTTTCCACAGACAATTCGCGTCTAAACGGGGGGCGATAGACGCGTAATGCTCGAGTCGTGATATATTAGTGAAGGAGCTAATGGTGACCCCTTACCACACCTCGCGAGCACACTCCGCTGACGGACCCTCGACCGTTTAACACGATAATACTGTACACTTTCTAAACAAAATGTCGAACCACAAGTATTGTTTAAAACAGAGCGAATGTCAAGGATGACAACGTATTCTTCAATTTATTTTGTCACGATCACGAATTTGCATGAAACAAAATAGGCTGTGTGTATTGCATTTTCGGCAAGTCAAGGCTCTAAGGTATTGTTTAGTGTTAAAGAAAAATGAGGTTTCATTTGAACGTGCATAGTAATAAAAATGCACGGGTGGTAAACGCGACCGCATGTGGGCTCTATCGATGCACCACCATGCACTTGCTCCGGTTGCTATACAGATAGTCAATACTAAAAGCTGCAATGCATTTTTCGCTATATTCGATTCGTTGCAATTTGCATAGAAAGCAATATATTTAAACCTCGAAACGCAAGGAGCCATAACACGAAATCGCTAGTTTGCAAACGACATGTCAATATGTAAACTAGAAAATGATTGCCTATCCGTCGTGGCCATACAATTGGTTTAATGGAATATTAAAGATCAATGTGCGTCTTACTCAATTACGTAGCATGTTGTATTGTTGCACAGTCGGCCGATGGAGTCGGCCGACTCAGTCATGGATTTGCCTGACGACGCGCCTCCGCCGCGGCCACTTACAGTAAAACCCCCTTTTCAATGCCTTCGCGTTATAAAAATGTTATTATTGGTACAGAACAGTGAAGTGATTACTGACAACGACTTTTACATTCGAAGAAGAACTGTGGTTATAACGTCAGTGATAATTGTAGGGGGAACGTAATAAATAAGTTCTAGTTACTGAATCAGTGTCTTTGGTATTGTTACGAGTTTTTGCAATTGAACAGCGGACGATATCAATCGGTGCATATCTATTAAGTAGGTACTAAGTAAGTATTATAGCACACTTCTAATAAGATTAGTGTCAAAATAAATCCTATATGAATTAGCCAGGTTTATCAAAATCCCTAATCTTTTGAATCATCGTTAGCTGTCGTAATAGTGTTACGGTATCAATTTATACGATTTTCTTTTATCTTCATTTATAAAGATCCAAAAACAGTAAATCACGACGTCCTAAGTTTCAAGTCAGTGAGAAAAAACTATAAATTTTTTAAACACAATATCAAGATAAAACCGACATTGTCGCATGATTAACGATCAGATTTAAATTTAAAAGCAAAACTTTACAAGAGCACCTTATAACGAACACGACGAGCTACGTTTATAATTATAATTAATATTCTCACTGTATTAGAGTGGTCGACGGTAAAAAAACAAGATTCGACGCGAGAATTAATAACAAACAAATGGGCTACCTGCGGTGTTTTTTGTGAGCCCCCACAGGTAAGCTCGCGATGATGAAAGAAACTCATATGTGTCTGTCTTAAAATTTAAACAATATTGCTCGATTTTGACACGGTTGCACCTTTTTATGGGGATCGTCAGGCTTCCATTCATAGGAAGTAGCGGTGTACAGAAAAAATTACGCTCCGCGAATTCCGCTACTGGGCGACAGATGGCGGCAAGCGACGACTGACAATTACCTGCAACAGAAGGAAAACAAACATTACACACTGCAGGTTTAACTCTAACAATACAAATGGAAACTGTGCCAGTTAAAGAAACATGAACAACTGAACTCTACCTCCGCAGGGTTCACATTTCTTTACCGCTGTGGGTTATAAAAAATATATAACAACCAAGGCTTCATTGGAAACAAGAAACCATCGAATCGAAATCTCGGACAAAAGAGAGGAACTCTTAACGTGATACCATAATGACAAAACAGAAATATGATTTCGATTAAACGGTGCGACGGAGACGGCTCGATCGAGAGCTTTTGTGGGTGCAAAGGACAGGAAACTAGTTAATAATAAAAATATTTTATTTGTATAGTGGGGTAAAACACCCCCGCTGCGGGCTGTTTGGTCGGGACGGCATCCATCATCATTATATTAACCGATTTAACACTTTTGAACAGATTCCTACGACTGGCACAGAGGGGACAGAAATGTGCAAGTCTCACCCGGCCATTGTGAGACTTGGTGCGGTTACTCTAATTTATTTGGTGTACAATTACTTACTCCTTATCGAGCGAACAGTATGGAATTGATGATGTATCGAGTCGAGAGCGTTATCGATTGAAGTCAATCTAGGTCCGTAGCGTCCAAGTTAGGAGTCAGTTTCTGACCTAGCCTATAGAATTCCCTGTTTGGTCACGTCGTGAGGATTATTAATTACAGGAGCCGTGGAAACCGGGTCGAGATATTTTTATCAGATTTCTAATTACGGCGCTCTCAAGTTCAACTCGGAGCATTGTCTACAAAATTGCGTTACTATGACGTTTCAATACAAAGTATACAAATTGCATCTGAAACTCGTTCACGGTGGAGAACAAAAAAATGGCTGCGCTACTTTTGGTTGCGGCCGGGTTTGTGCCCGATTGGAGCGTATAAGGCAAACCTCCAGCATTATTTTATTGCATAATTGAAAACGTTTTTACGTCAATTATTTTCCAGCGTAACATTAATTGACATGTAACATGTTCATGTGATTATAAATATTTAACAGTCCCTAAGCAGTTACCTATCTATTTAAATAAAATGTGGAATTAATTATCTGTCGATCTATATGGAGGAAATGCAATTAGATGAAATGATGCATGTCGATATTAAAATAGGCATTGATATGCAAAGTCGGCTCGTTACCGATGCGGGCGGTGGCCGCCGGTCCCATGGCTTGTTCACAAATTTTTGTTCGCTAATCAATAAGATTGACCCTAATACCAATTACTATTCAACAGTAACAATAAAGCTTGCTTACAATACTCAGCCTATTGTTTATTCACAGCCAATTTTATCTAGATGTATGCACTTAGTAGGTTAATACCTAGTTCATGATACAGCTCACACAACTGAGCAAAAGTCAATAATGACAAAAAACATTGATGTCAGTGAACCGACTCGCGGCTATCTGAAAGGGCGCGTGCGAGTGTGGTCTGAATCTACCCAATAATTACTCGCAGTGATTAAATCTCATGATAAGACTCATTCTGCTAATTACTCCCTAAAGCTAAACACGGTTTTTGCCATCGACATAATTTAATAAGCATATTAACCGGACCGATGCCATAGATAGGTGCCGGGCCCCGAGCGATTCTCGCTAATACCTTTATAATGTTGTTAATACGGAATATCTTTAAAGGAAAATACGGCAGACGAAGACACGGTCTCACCGCGAGGTCAAAGATGAATGACCATGTAAATGCGTAATGAAAGCCAGAAGACGCTCCTGACTCGAATCACAGTTGTTCACAACTCGTACACATTACAATCAATTTAAAAGCGAGTATGTGTACGAGCACTATGACATTGCGTCTGGGCGAGTCCCATCGCGTGTGGCGCGACCAGCCACCGTCTGTCCAACGGTTAATTCAATAAAACGGGAAAGCAGTTCGCTTGTTTGATCTGTCGATGTTGAACTTCTAAACAAGTCAACATATGCAGCCCATGAATTCTATGCAAATGTTAGTGGTTAGAATGCATGTTTATGTAGATCGGTAATAAAAGTCGTGTCACTGCGACTGGGTGTCGGAGAAGCGATCTGACCTCGCGATGAATGACTCCCATTAGCATCTCATAGGTTTAATTAGGGATCCACGCAACGGCCGGTCGCCCACGTCAACGCGTTCCCGTGTGTGGGCAATCAAATTAGTGACGACCAGACAATGGGACCGAGTGGAGCGAACAACCCCACGACAAAACGTTTCTTCGCAATCTTCGATCACCGGATTAAGGGAGACTCGTCTCGCACGTTTTATCTCCGATTGTCTGCACTTAACGCACACTTTACGCCGAGTGCCCCTCGAGAGGAAATTGAAAGCGATCGCTTTCCCGGCTATCTTATCTGTAGTGTTGTACTAATTAATCGATGTAGCGCGAAGAGGTCGTCGTTAGAGGTAAATAATGCTGGCATTGTGGCCGCCGGCGGTGATTTATCGGTGTGAATAGACAAGTGTCGCGGGCGGAGCGGGCCGGCACAATGGTGTGGAATGTCGTCGCGGGCCGCTCGCTCGCCGCGCTCGTGCGACGTGAATGCGGATTATTAATAACCCGCTCTGGTTCGGCACGACGCGGACGGCGAGACGGCTTGAGCGACTCCCATCGCACTCCTCGCCCGAAGCGCCTCCACCTGTACCCGCTGCACCATATGAGCGCGCCATAGCTTATTCACGATACTTTTTAATGGCCGCATTGATGCATGCATTCCGCGAACAATTCGCGACGCTGCTGAGGCCATACGAACGAAATAACAATGTTTGCTAATAATATTAAAGATCAATCACAATTTTATAAATAAAATTCTTAAATTATTATATTCATCAGAGCCCCCTGTTTTCTCCCCTACGGTTATCATCCCCGCGTCCATGGTAACAATGCATAACAATAGAGTCAACGCGGATTATAACAAATTCCCCAAATTGTGTGGGTTCATATTTGCGCTCAACAATAAGACAAAATAGTGATAATGTCACATGTGTGTATAGTTTACCGCATTTGGAACTAATTGAGAATATTTCATAATGGATATAATGAAAGTAACATCTGCCTATGGCTGCATAATCATCATCAGCGCGACATGTCCAAAATCCATCAGCTTTTGTTAAATATTGTGTAATCTTTCCCAATTTCACCTTTGTTTGTGTTGCGCTGTTTGTTTGAACAACAATGAGAAAACTACCTCATTATAACATCGTGACTACAATGAAAAATTCTAATAGCGAAAAAAAATCGGCCAACGAACTGTTAGACTAATGTAAAATAAAAGGTTTATTCGTCGAAAGTTATAAGTACCTACTTAATTTAAGATGTCGATAAAAAACAACGAAAGTGGAAAGGGCAAAGTGCTAGAGGCGTGTTAAAATGAAAATGCACTATGAAATTACCTTTCACGTTTTGTTGATATCGGTGAAACTAAATGAGATCATTTTTTGTCAGCTAGTACTGCAGCCCTGCGTTGCCTTGTCACGTAGTACTTCGCAAGTGGCACCATTATATCGACTGTCGCCCAACACTATGTCCGACTAAAAGATTGCTTTACGAGAAAAAACGTACTTATGACGTTATTTTGTAATCACACTAAGAAACAAGGAGTGGTTTATTATACGTTTTAAGTTATGGAATGATGTCATAACTACATTTTATTTTATCTACCTAATAAATTAGAAAAAATCATAATGCAATGCCCATATTCGGCTCAACAGCTCACAACAGTTGAATCATAATGAAACTTAATTGCACGAATATTATAAATGCTTTGTAATATTTTTAATTTATGATTAGAACAGAGTCGTAATTCAGTAGCATTTATTAAAAACATTGATTGAACAATCTTAATCTAAATTGATTTCACCATAGACGATTGTGCTAAAGTCGCTATTAAAAAAGCTTAATTGTTAAGAACGCTCTGTTTGACACTGGTCCATATTATCGTTTTTTGGCGCCGTTTATTTTCTGAGATTTTGAATGTGTTGAACTCACGATTTATTTTTTGCGTCTTTTTCAACGTCCACTAAGTAAGTAGCCATGTCGTGAGTGACTCGATTCGTTACCGAAACTATAATTAGTTTTACCGTTACCGAATACTTTACATTTTCTAATGTATGTATATCAAGCTTATTTATTTATTGATACCCGTCGCAACAACGAGAAGCGTGACAACTCATTGTTTATTTTCTCAGTACATTGACGAATCTTATTGTCCTCTTCTTGTCAATTGTCTTCCGGGTTCGACAAAAACTTATAATTGGACTTAATACATTTTATTTTTACATTTGGAATTTCCAAATTCTGTCATCTATTAACTTAGAAGTAAGTACTTCTTAGACAAGTGCGTTGCATGTCGAAATTTCCATATCTCAATTTGTATCATTAACACGTTCTAATGCTAATTGCCGTAGTGTTGCGACAAAAGTTTGTTGTATCGTGTAACACTTTTTAAGAAGCATCGCTTTTTCTGAAAATTTAATTATCGACATTAGGTTGACACCAAAAATGGCGCTGCACTACGTCGGCTTACACGTTTGAATGTTTGCAAAACTGTTCATCGACAAACTGAAATTCCGTTTCAATTTGTAGAAAGCTGATAATAGGGATGTGGACTATTTTTGGGAAAGTGTTTAA
>JAKRBP010001950.1:214442-224950 GCA_022398575.1 Heliothis subflexa | reverse complement strand
CTTTAGCCGAAGGACAGCTTAAGTAGGCTACACATCCTGTTCGTATTCGTATAAATCAAAACTAAAGCCACAAATTACTTCTACATGAGCAAATGAATCATTCCATGGAGTGTCTGCGATAATTATCAGTATTAATTACTGGTTAGTCACCGATTTCAACTGCCAGCGAAAGAATTCTACGTACTCTGTACCAGTTTAAAATTATGCTGCATCATAGTTATTTCTGAACTCAAAACAATGAAGGGGACCATTCATAACGAGCCTTACAAATGTCCACCACAATTGCAGCAAACACAAAACTTAATTAAAGTGACACTTCGCATGCATAATGAAATGATTCACTCGCTTATAACGACTTACGCACACATGCACAGATAGTTTCTTAAACATGGAGTCTGAATAACAAAAAGAAAGTTTTTTTATTCCATCGCTTTGTGCCTGTATTTTTCTGTAATTTATACGAGAATGTAGGCACATTCATTGTAATGTACGTCCGGACGGTAGTCTTAAGTTGTCATTTAATAAGTGAGCACTTAATTAACTATGTGAGGAGGTGTCTAAGTTTATGTCATCTTAAAAAATGTTAGATGCTATGTAAATAAAGTTGTAAGAAGGGTTAATAATGTTGCCATAGGCGAAGCGATAGCGATTAGTCCCGGTTGAAATTGACGATATTGTGAATAAATACTGCTTAACAAGGTGTGAACTTGAAAGGAGTACCAGGTACAGCTGTCTAAAACTTATAACTTTACACAGCTTTTTTAAAGTGCTTTTTTCAATGCATTTTTTATTTAGATTCGAGTAGCAAATTTTATGAACACACTGCTGGCAACATTGTGACATTTAAGTATGGACCTAAGTAGATGAATACAAAATCGCTAACGCTCCGCTCAAGTGTGTGACTGAAGCAAAACATTGACAGGAGCTTATTAGCAAGACGAATTCAAAAACAGATCATAGCTCGTACCAAAGAATTTCATTGACAGCCAAGCCATAGCCAATGACCGTTTATCGATCGAGTGCCTATCGATTATTTAATAGCAAACATAGAAGATAACGTTTTGGGTAGTTATCGCTAATTATTGGGAGATAACAAGGTTTATTACTGAACTGGAGTGGCTCGACAATATAACTTAATCTACCTAGGTGTTCATAGATATGGAGGGTTATTCCGATGTATAAAATTGATGTTTTATCTTTATCTTTTTTTTAAATATATGTATGGATTTTCAAATAATTTTTGATTGTTATTACTTAATTTATGAATTGTGACTTTGTTACGTGATTATTTTTTAAAATCTGTGAATTTTAGCGTCCATTTTGAAACATTTGTAATTTTCATTAAAAATAAATTGGTACCTCCATCTTCCATTGACCCATCACCATTAAAATTCAGAACTTGATTTTAATAAGCATGTACACACGTGTTTAATTATCTTTCTAAAACCAGTAGGTGCTATCTATGTTATACAAGATTCGCCCTCGTTGTCAGTCGGAAATTACATTAAATGTTTATGTTCGGTATCTATAGATACCAGGGCAATATACATCGGATTAAGGGCCCGTTATCTTAGACAATATCATTAGCTGTTTTAATTTTTGATATTAATACATTTGGAGGTTACTGGCTTCTATGACACTTAGGGTCGATTTTTTGTACGTATAGGTACATTTTTGGGACTTGTTGATAAAGTTTCAGTTTTGAACTTAGTAATGCAATAAACTGAGATCTGTTTCAAAGTAATCGTATAAAAACAAATTATACTAAAGATGGAAAAAGCTTCAAGATGAGTCAGATTTATGTGAGGGATCAAAATGTTGCATGATGTCAACTGAACAGGCATTTGAACCTTGCCGCAGGCTATTCGCAATATACTACACACATTATCAATAAAAGCGACACTGTTAATTTTCCCATTTTTTATTCAAACTTTTCCATATTCTAAAACGTTTTTTACCAGAACTTTAAGTGCCAAAATGTCATAATAATGTCTCAATTAAAAGCTTAAGTTGAGCATAACAATGAATGGCTACCCAAAAACCAAACTGTTTCAAAAAAACTGTCGTCGGTAACGTGAATCGAGTCGAGTTTCGTCGGCGCGAATAAGGACAATGGTTCGGGCAAGTTCGTCGTCTGGCCTTGAAGGAACCAGTCGGTCTCGTCCGAAACACCTCTGGGCAATTATTCAATAAAACAAAAGCATCAACCACGCCAAGTTTACGCCACAACGCCAGAAATTGTTCGCGCAAATTAATTTCAGCTTAATTAACCGCTCACCTGCTTGCGTTGAAAGTTTTTGAGAATGATTATGGTATTATTAGCGGAAATTTTGGTGTTTTTGTGGTGCATTTTTTGTAAGAAACTTTAAAATTTTAGAAGACTTTTTACATAGGAATTAAACACAGAACGATTTTGCAGTGTATTCTCTCTAATCTGGAGTAGGTAGGTGTACTGTAGAGCACTGAGACAATTTTGCATAGGGTACTTGAAACAAGAAGCCTGTTTAGTTAACAAAGTATCCACTTACGTACTGAAATAATATATTCCGTGCTATGTATCACAAGTTTAATAGATAAGCCAAAGCATACAACAGTCAAAAGCCGGTACCCATTATTCACGCACGTGCGCCACAAAATGAGCCCTATTATCGTTCAGCTAAAGACAGCACGAGCCTGAAAAATATACCAAGAAATTTGATATGACACATACTCACATCTTTTATTGAATATCGCCTCTCCCGAAGGCATTGTGCCCTAGTGGCGCGAGCCGAACAAAATATTTCAAATGCAAATCGTGCTAACGCTATGAATGTAATAGTTTGTCGTGCCTTGCGCACGCGCCGCGTACGCCGGAAACAAATTATCATACCCATATAAGCACGTATGAAATCGACGAAAAACTTATTGATGTCACTCAACACGGTGTGGACGTAATCTGTTGTACACACAGTACATAGCTGACACTCCATAATAGAGTCAAAAGTGCCGTAGGAATTTTTATATTTTTATACGACCCATCTCTTATTCACGAGGCGCTCTTGTTACTGTAACGGTTAAAAAAACTGTTTTTTTTTCTTAGTTCAAGTTATAAAAATTATATTTTATAGCAAAAAATAAAATCGACGCGAATAACAAGTTGTTATTGTAATAGTGGCGCTCGAATGCAGCGTTAAAAATTCGGAAATCGATTTGTTTGACGTCGCCATGTTTGTTGACATTCGATTTAAAAGCCGAACGCGACCGATGTGGAGCGGAAATTTATAGAACACCTTTTGGATTGAATTCGGAATATAGAAAAACGGACATTGAACGATTGTAAATAGGTAAACGGCTCGGGTCATCTATCTGTGAATGGGAGACACGTGCAAAATCATAACGGTCACTTGTCGTTTTATTTTTACGGGACGAAGTAAGCCACTATTTATTTTAGACTCTTTTGTTCGTGATTGGAACAAACGTACTCCGCTGTTATAGTACTCAGGACAATTTGTAAGTAATTTATTAGATTGATGAAAGTCTGTCGAAATTTAGTCACACTTGTGCATCTATTGTGAATTTTGCTTTTCAAATTTAATGTCTGGATGCTTTTATATTGATGAAACAACGTGACTAGTCTAAGAAAAACAATAGAATCAATATCTGATGCTAATTATTGGTCTGTAGTGAAAATTTTATTCAAAATAAAGCCGTTACAGCTTGGTGTAAAGACCTTTGAACTGTCGGGAACGTGGTTGTATTTGAGAAATGGCCTATCTGGAATCAGTTGAATGTTAAGTGTATTGTGTGGGTATTATCATGTATTTGGGTGAGATGCCGTCGTCCTCACACAGGTCGCCGACATCATAATAAATTGTGTTATTTTTGTAGACTTAAGACTATGTTGATGACTTAAGAATTTCAAATCGCGTGATGCAGATGTTTGCAGAAATTACTGGAGAATTTGCAATTGCTTTAACAACCTGTATACATAATTTATTGATAGTTTTCTTTGAAATAAATAATTTAAATCTATAGTTAACATTCATTGAACTCATGGAAAAGTTTCAGGAAAAAAATGGTTTAATCTAACTTACGCATCTCTAATAAAGAATATTATTAATTAAATGCACCTTTCCGCGAATAAAAAATTGATTATCCATCAAATCGAAAAAAATACCAAAGAAAAAAATACTGCCTACCTCTGAGCGGGTACAGTCAGAAAAATCAAGGCCAATACAAAAATAAAATAAACAACATAAATTTATCCTAAAATACTACTTAAAACCTTTTATTGAGAACCCTTACAAGTATTTATCAAAATATCTAGATGGATTTCGAATAAGAACACCTTATCTGTACGAAGCGTGCTCTTCAGATAATACGCTTCCACTACCGCCCGATAGATGGCGCTAGTAGTACGATGTAGCGATACTAATCCGTACGGGTCACGGTTATTTTTTTCAGAATATTCTAGATCATTTTCAAAGAATGAATAATACTGGATGCATATATTGTAATGCAAACGATATTCTTCGGGATAATGTTACCTGATATTTATACTGTATGGTAATTGATCAGCATGTTCTCAATAATAAAATGAATCAGTACCTACATACTTAATAGGTTCAAAATAGGCTAGTATACTATGTAGATACCTTGTATTTATACATATTACTTACCTATAATCTTACAGACAATCTTAATTATTACATTGTAGGGCTAAGATAATTATTAACTATAAACTAAAGAGAAAAGAAAATGTGAAAACGCTTATTTCCACAGATTTATTCACAAAGATATACTTAAACTCACAAAGACCTCATTTATGCTAAAATTTTAAATCTAAATTCAATAATTGCTACTTTCGGTGAACTGGTATGTACCTACCTACCTAATTGCAGCATGATGTCATAATACAAAGGCACATAGGTAGTTATTGCTGCCCGTCCTAATAAATCCCTCAGTTTTGCTCGCACCTCCCACGAAATGTGACAGGGTGGTTCTAGTCATTCTAGAACGCTAACGCACTTAACTAACGCTTCACAAAAGGCACTTAATTATATTTTGACAATAAGTTAAGGCGCAGTGCGAAAAGGAAGAATTTTTAAACAGCTTTTTTTTTGTTTTTTTTTTACTACTTATAGGCTAGAATAGGTAATGTTATTTATTTCAATTATGATAGGTAGCTAGATAAGTTATACCCATCATGTATTTTTTTGTAATTAACAAAAACATAATGCCAAAGACAAGTTCTTTTCATTCAGACTTTTAGACACAAAAAATTGAAAATCTGTTAAGAAAATAAATTAACGCAACCACGTTCCTATCATTAAGAATTCTTCCAATCTAATGTAACCCGAAACTAGCAAAACAAACAAAACGTAATAGATACAATGTACACTGCTTTACGCAGAAATTCCCTTAGAGTCATAGACAATTCCAGCTTGATTTTATAACGAGATAAACCTACAGCTTATTACCACAGTGTTTTGAACACATTAAAATTGCTAATACTCGTCTCGACGACTGCTTGGTTTCAAATCACACTTCGAGATCGTGAATTATACATCGAATACCTACCTACGTGACATTATTTTTCGTGTAACATAAAATACATAAACAATATATACGTTTTTTCATCTGTTTTCTACGATTACATGCGCATTCAGCTTAATTACTCTACAGTTATATCTGACCTGTCTGATCTTACTAGAACGTTCGATATTTAAAAAACTAATTTGACATGAATTGTTCGAGATAGATCGAAAACAGAATAGAAATCTCGTATTAGTAAGTAACATTGAATAAATACATAAATATGAGGATTTTTTTCATTGTTTATAATGCTAGAGGTTTTTGAAATCACGTGTTTGGTATAAATTTTAAATTACCTTTTTTTCTAGTTACTGACAGGGTCATTTTCAGATGTCCTTATTTTGGTAATATTGGTCTGCTTTGTATTTCAGCCACGTTAGTCATTATTAGAATGGAGTTTTAAGATTTCTGTTATGTGAATAAAATGAGCCTAATGATTCTTGAAAAATAAAGCAGAGATATCTACTCAGTATTCTGCACTTTCCTGCAGTTATTAAAACAAAAAGAAATCGATTAAGCAGGTAAACGCATTTAAAACCTTTTTATTTTTACAACAGATTGGCATAACCACATTCGATACAAAAAATAGCATCATTTTATTGCACTTCATACCTAAATAAACAAACGTCCACAACAAACATTTCTTGCTCGTTAATCACAGTGTGATATCCGGTTTTACCTACCTATAAAAATGTCAACAACAATATCAAAACTACAAAGAAAGGTACCAGGACTCCTGAATCAAAAAGGAGTTCTCTATTCAAGTAAGTGTTATGCATATAAGGTGGCATTACCATAACGTCTTTGGTGGCGCCATTGTCAGTATAATTCGCACCAACCTTACGCGCCTACGCACAAATCAATTATAATACCGGTAATAAATTAAATACTGTTTGCGATAGATATCGATCGCTTTGATAAATGAATCTATCCTGAATCTGTATCGGGAAATCTCGGCGCAAGATGGCCGCCCGTTGCGCGGGAATGCGCCAGCCATTATGGGGGATTCTTATTTGAATTTTTGAACTCTGATTGACATTTTATTAATTAAAATGGGTATTTGTTTTGAACATGGAGATAGCAAACCAATAAATAAAACTGTTAAGAATTTAAGTAGGTACCTTCCTATTGTTTATTTTTGTGATGGATAATCAAAAATCTTGAATAATTATGTATAGGTATGGCAACATTTGCAAACCTTATTGTTTTTGCATGTATCGGTAAGTACCTATGTAAATACATAACCTAATGGTTTTAGGTAACAAGTCGTAGGTATCTTCTGGGGAGCGGATGGCAGTGTTATTCCAAAGGAGAGAAGTTTGATATCTCATAATCCTACCAATCAGCTAAACAGTGGAAACTCGATACAAAAAAAAACCTAGTTCAAACGCATTTTGTATATCAGTAGGTTTTCAAGATCTTAATTCTTTGACACGGTATTCACATAGCGATTATCAAATGTCACGGGCTGGCAATAACGGCAATTTCAATTTGGATTTCTCAAAGGAAAATTAACTTCTTGATTAAAAAGTTCTTTTCATTGATTTCAACTAATCGAAATTAAGGCCAAATCAGTGATAGGACGCAATTTTAAATCAACTTCACTGTTGCTGACCGTACCTTTTTTATAAAACAAAAGTCATAAGTTCTTTTTTAAAAAAAAAGGTTTGAAGTGAGAAAAAATATCTAATAAAAAAAGTCGCGCAATACAAACAAATGTTTCGATGCGTAATACGATAGTTTCCTTATCTTTCATAATCAAGTAAGAAAGGTGTCAAATACGACACAAGAAAAGGTTCCAAGACGACTTCAACGTTCTCGAACTTTAAGGCATTTTTTATTGGGCAATCCCCTTTTTGTTGGCCTCGCAATATTAAAAATAAATGTTTATTTTTAGTAATTTATTCTAATGTTGTTACTTTTAAATTTAACGTTACATAAACAGGTTACTCTGCGAAGGAAATACTTTTTGCTTTATCTAGTGCAGTTTCGAAATTAACTGTTGGGCACTAATTTACCTACAGTACACCTGCACTAGATCTAGGTTATTTTAAGTATGACTACAAAACGTCGATATAAGAATAAACACTATCAGACTACCTAAATGGAAAAATTATTTCACTTTTCCTAAGTTCAACTAGCCTACACAAAAAAGAGTTAGGTAACAACTAAGTCATTTTATCTAAATGTCTTAAAAAACACAAATTGTAAAAGGAATTCAGGTTTTAATTTATTTTATTAGAAAAACAAAGATCGTAACTACAAAATGGTGCAACAGACTTGCAAATTGACGTGCAAAATCAAAATGCTTAGTTCTCGTTTTTATAACGAACATTATCTTAAACATCAGTCTGGTATTTTAAGTTGGTGTGAAAGTGCAATAAAACTATTTGGAAACTAACGTCTGGCTGTTTTCAGAAGAATGCCATTATGCCACTTTTTATCTTGAAAAAAAAACCACTTAAGTAAGTCTAATGAAATTTCCGCGCGACGGTAAACAGTCAACCAGCGGAATTTTTGCGAGTTGCCGGGATGAAATATTCATTTCCGAAGCAGGAAGAATTTGCAGTCTTCAAATTGTGATGTAAACCGTTTGGCTAAGATAATACCTACTTTATACCGAAATGTTTGTTTGTTCGTAAGTGTATAAAAATGATTAAAAACCTATGACTGAGAGTCAATAGATAAAATACCTCGGAGATTTCTTTGAGTTCAATACAAAGCATTCTAATGCGATTATAAAAGGATCAGGTGATTTTGGAGTGTCGAAAATGTTATTTCATTTTGCCATGAGTAAGAATTTACAGACCGGCTAAAGGTGTTTTCCGGAATTTTTATCTACTTTTGTCCCGATAACTTTACTTTGAACAACATCAAAATTGAAAATATTATGTAGAATATTAAGTCCGATGTTTGCATTAGCGAGAATTTATTATTTATTACCACAAAATAACAGCTGGTCTCCCGGCAAGAGGCGCGTTGCTCTCTAGGCACAAAGCAAATAAAACACAAGTTTTCACACATCCGGGAAAACTCATGTATGGACCAAATCACCAAATATTGTAAATTTTCCCATAGGCCTGACAAAAATAACTTCGGACAAAGTTAGCGAACTTCCAGTTCAAATGTTGTGTTAGCCGAAAACTGGAAATATTTTTGTAAGTTTCGGACTTTTTCCAACTGGATTGAAACGGATAGTTTTAGGTATCCAGATTCTTCCTGCTACGGGATTCCTATAAGAAAACTTAAAAAGTAAATATTAACCTGTGAGCATCGCCCGCAGAACGCAGCTAAACTGTTAATTGCGGCATAGCACGCAGTCACTTTTAATCACTTGTCCAGTATCCAGAACTTAGAACTTGTTACACTTGAGTGCGATCAGTCAAAACACAAGTAACTACGTTATTACACCAAAACACCCACTGTAACTGTTAATGAGGAACTAAAGTTGTTGTTGGTGTGAGTTTGTCGTTTCGGGGTGCGGTTGGTCGCAGCGCGCGCGACACAGCACAGTCAACGGTCGCCGGCACACTGCGCGGCCGGCGCGGCGGCCCCCCGCCCGAGCCGCGCGCCCCTCGCCCCGCAGGAGGCGGGGCCCGGCAAAGCGAGTCGAGGCGATGCGAGCGCTTAATTACGCTCGCCGGCCGAAGCGGGACGGCGATAGCGAGTGGGCGCGAGCTATTAGCGCGCGGAGAGCGGGACGACGCGCGTCTTAAGTATTTTGTATAAGTAATGAGGGGCGCGGGCGCGGGGCGCTGCATCTCCCGCCAATCTTTAATGTTGATTACGGCCGCCGCCGCCTCTGAGCGCCCCTCATTAACGCGAAGCCCCGCCCGCATTTAATTACACACGTTTAATTGTCGATGCTCTCTCGCGCTATTGTTTTTGCGCGGATTCCTGCGTTCGAATTTGGAACGCGTTTGTTTTGTTTGTGGTTGGGATGATTGTCTCGTCAATTTAATTGGTCGAAAAGTTTGAAATAAATGTAATGGGCGATGGTCATGCCATGTCATGCTAAGGTTGTTAATTAACGAGGTCTGTTAACGAATACCTATAAGCACATAGTCCTAAAATTGGTAAGTATGTAAATAATAAAATAAATTAATGTAGTTAAATGGGCAGACACCTAATGTAGTAAGTACGGTATTTACAACAACAATTGAGTAGGTAGGTAAGTATTGTTTTTTACCTACGTTCGTCTATCTATAAAAAATACCTAGTTACCACTAAAAAACGAAGAGATATTACCTAGATAGTAACCTACCTACCTGCTGAAATAAAAAAACTTACGTTTAACTTATCGATCTCCTTGTAGCTTTTTATAAGATAAAATAAAATACCTATCTAACCAAATATTAAGAATTTACCTCCAACTATAGGTTCAAAATAAAGTAGGTACCTAGACCTACCTACAGTCATTGCCAAATAAAACTAGCTAAAAATAGGTAGGTACTTACCTACCTTAAGAAGTAAGTAGGTAGGTAGGTAGGTAGACAATAAGGTAGGTACCTAAGTACCTGCAAGTTGTATAAGCAATACCTACCTTTCTTATTAATTATTTCTTATTAATTACCTAGGTATATTTTTTTCTCACCCCAGTTAAATTACCTGCTTAGGTACCTACCTGTTTATTACTTTTATAAATTAAAATAATACACGTAACCATTAGGGATTGTTTTCTTCATTAACAATACTTACCTACAAAGAATACCTACAACTTTTATAATTCTGGAAAGGTATCTCTTTATTTAGATACTTACCTAAAAGTACCAACCTTCTATACTTATGATAAAACTATGGTAAGGTAAGGATAAAATTAATGTGGGTTCAATGAAAGTACGTAGGTATTTTTTGTTTAATATTTCATTACATAATTCATTAGAATTAGATACTTATTATTTTTCTTAGAGAAGATTTTTTTCTTATTTTTTTTT
>JAKRBP010001950.1:175385-202006 GCA_022398575.1 Heliothis subflexa | reverse complement strand
GCATAGTTGGGAAAAGGCTAGGTAGATTGATTGACTGTAGGAATAAAATTAAGTAAGGTAGATATAGAATTTCCATAACAATATTAAAAACCAGAGTTGACGCAAGTCTAACATGGTAGCTCTATCTTTGAACAAGACTGCATGTCTTCCCTCAAGTACTCAACAAACAGTCTACACCCCAAAAAAGGCAAATCTCAAGTCCCCACACTCCACAAACAATGGTCACCCGAAAAATTGGTAAAAAGAAAACGCATTAACACATATAGATGAGTAGTCACACATGCTAACCGGGCTACGCGCACATACACACGCCCCCCTACCACCGCGCTCCTTTAAAAACCACCTCACACCCCCGGGAGTCTTTTCATAAGGAAATGCAGACATTTCAAGAAAGCTAAGTATCAAATAAGCATTGAGAAGCAGTAGCGGTATTTACGAAAGGATAATATCATAATATGGGCCTTCATATAACTGCTGTGTTTGGATGATATTTAGGTCGTTGAGTTACACGATTTTTTTGGTTAAATTTTATTTGTAAAGGCCTTTGATGTGGGTGTATAGATAATTTTCTACCTCTATAATGTGTGCCTATTGCCTAGTTTGTGTAGCCTAGAAAAGACAATAGACTAACAACGGTGGGTGAGGATTTAGGTGTTCTCGGATCATTTGTTAGAATCTTAGAAATCTATAATTATTGTCTTCCGTAGAAATGTTACGACTCTTTTGGGTGAATAAATAAATGGACCATTAAGGAGGCCCGTTTTATCTTTTCCATTGTTATGGAAATAAGAAAATAAGAAGTGTTCGTACATTGGTACGTATGCTTATGTGTGATCATTTTATTCGTTTTCCTAATTATTCTTTTGCGGTCAGCCATGCATTAATATGTTTTTTAATTGCACTATCTAGTTCTCTGTCCATGATTCAAAACAATATACGCCTTTTACTAGTAATATTGTATTAGAACATAAGTTATACATTTATCTTCTTTAGTATTGTGCTTTAATTTTTATGTTTATGTTATTGAATTCATTGAGACTCGTGATGATATCATCTCGATTGGGAAAACCCACAAGAACTTTCGTTCAAAAGTGACGTCTATATGACATGGTCTTTTAGATTAAATCACCCCATTAGAACCATTATACCGAAGCAATAAAGACTGTATTTGTATAAAACAATAAATTACATAATACTTGACCAACCGGACCTATTCACAATCATAATCGGAACATTTACACAAAATTATCAATTCCAAAGCTTAATGTCTCTCAAAAATGCTAATCGTTATTCGATTAAAATCGTTATCCGATTTAAATTCTATCGTCAAACAGCTAACTCGAACAGGCTTCGCTCCCCCATTTTTCAAGTGGTTTACATTCCACTGAAAAGCCCCGTCGTTTGGCGAGATTTGCTAATAATCTCCCCCAGTAATTAAAACCCTGTTTTAATTGCTCCAAAACGCCACCTGTTGCTGGTATCACTATCTCCTTCACCCTCTCTGCTGTCCTTCTCCCACGGAGGCTGTGGAAATCGGCCCGTATCCGGATACCCGGGTAATATTGTCAGAAATTTAATTTCGGTACCGGCTAATTGGGGGCAAATGAAATTGCCAGTGTCGTCCGCAGTCCCTTTGTTTGAGAGCCTTCGACCGAACGATAATTGTTTGACGACATTATGAATTAATTTGATGATTTCTTTGTACTCCATTAAAAATTAGGGGCACACAGTATTGAATGGTGTTCGTTGATTTTGCAATTCAGGAAAAATATCATATTCAGAAAAAACTGAATCAGGTTGACGCAAAATTCAACAAAAATGTACCATGTTTGAATAATATAGTAAATAAAATTCTAACAAGTATTGGCAAAACACACATTTTTGTCCAAATATAAATACTGCCATATAAAGACTGCCATGCAAAAATACCAGATATTTTTACTCTTTCTAGTCTTTAAAGTAGGAACATAAAGAACTACCGTAAAGAAGGCAGGAGTACTATTTTGTGATGATGTGGCCATATGACACAAACGATCTTTTAGACACGATTTGGAGCCCTTCTAGAATATTCTTATTACAAACCCCTGTTACCTCAATCACACTTAATTCCAATTAAATTTTTTATCATAATTGCACCTCGTTTACCAAATTAATGTGATATTAAAACCGCCGCAAGTGATCCATCAGACCAATCTTGAGTTCAAATCCATTGTTATAATACTAGAAAATTGCTTAGACCGTCGAAACCAAATTATCAGGGCCATTATCAACCCCTTTCTTTAATTACCTTCATATAATTTTTGTTTGTACTGGCCGGCCTATTACAATAATGGCGGCGAAGAACGCTCAATTTCAGATACAGCTACGAATGATTAAAGTTGATTAAAGTCAATTTCGTGTACTTACAATATTAGAATGATTTTCGTTGTTATTAAACAAATAATGTTTGTTATTAGTAGTCGTGTTTTGTTTTGTTAATGGCCCGTTCCGTGTGTTTGTTTTTTGTTTTCTATTTTGTTGTATATAATCATATGTGCAGTACTGTTCTTCATGATTAGGCTTAATAATTGTGAGAATGTTTTTCTACATTTTAAGAAATGTTGTCAATTGTATGTCTTTTTTCTGATAATAGAATCATTTTAAATACCACCCAAATATATTCACAAAATGATAAAATAAGTAATATGTATCACTAAAGATAAAAAAAGTTGATTTAGATGTAGACACAGCGACCAAATCCATTTGACAGATAAAGACAAAATAAACAAAACGGGTTTATTAAGAAGAAAAAAAAAACAATAAAACGCAAGGAATCGAGCTTTTGTGTTGACGTGAAAGTCATTGAGAACCATTTATATCGTTTTGATTAATTAATTATTTCGTTATCTGTAAAAAGATCACGTTCGACCGGTCACACACTGAGAGCGTCGGACCTCACTGGGAATATTAACATAAATATTTTAATTGTCCACAAACATTAATACAATCAATAAATGCTAATAGCTCTGATTGTGTCTTAGAAATAACATCTCAAAGGCTTTAGTCATTACATTGCATATTTATTAAATTGAGATGTTACTATAGGTAAGCTTTAACTAAATACGAACCAACAAAACAAACTCATCTTTCAACAAGTCTCTAATCGCAGTTGCAAAATTTACTTACGATTTATTTACGACACAGCTATTTATATTTTAATAGCATATTAAAATGTTTTGCATAAATACATTAATTTAGTTTACATAATAACACATATCTAATGATTACTGGTAACTATAAAACGTAAATTAAATTATGGTTTAATAGTGATCTTTGGTGTATTTGATTTGAATGAGGACGCAAATAAAGCGCGTATAAACAAGGCAATTTGTCAATAGTATAGAGGTGACAGAAGCGGGTTAACGCATAGTAAAATGGCGCACAGTCGATAGGCAATAGGTCTCAGGTTTAATGCTAACGCGATGCAACGCAGTTACTATTGGAGACGCTTTCGCGCAAATGGACGACCCACGACTTGAATGGGACACACGGATGCTAATGTCGGCGAGTGGGTTACTTGAGACAATATTCAAAAAGCTGCATGGCCTATTCTGGTAAGATCTTACTTAGGGGATGTAATACAAGAAAACAATTGCAGTAGTAAAAAAATAAAAATGAAATCAAGTTTAATTAAAAAAGAAAGTTATCCTGGACGTATATTGAACATAATCAACAATATCACTAAATAGATAAGTAAGATCGCTTAATTTTTATACATAGCTAAAGATTATTAAAAGACATTGTACTTTCATGCAACAGACTTCAAGTGGGAAAAGCAAGAAATGGAATGCAACGTTGGCAGAACGTTTTCCATCCTGAACGCTCGTACATCCCAAAACTATAAGCATCTAGCGCATACATTATTGAAACGATTTTGGCGCTAATTCTCTTACTAGTTATGTCGTTTTCATTTTGCACCACTCTAACTAGTAAAAGCCGTCTAATGACATGCTCGAATAATCATAGCGAGGGCCGAATGACACGCATGACGCGACTTGTTACTTGTTTTTACACCATACTTAATATGGGGGGGAATGTGAGTAATTGTTGTATAGCATACCTTTGAAAGTCGTCCAACATATCGTCGGCCGTAAGGGTTTAATAACAGGAGTCAGTGTTATCTAACCGTGACAACGCGACGTTTTGTCATGACATATCACTGCTATTTTGAGCAGTTAACCTGTGCAGCCTGCGATGTGTAATTTCGAAGGGAATTTTTAAGTTAAATGTGTAGGAACGCCTATAGAGAAGTCATGCATGTTCATGTATTGGACAATTTGCTGCAAATGTATCGCATTACTTAGAACAGAATTGCAGCCTTGCTTCCAGTTTGTAGGACGATGTTATGAAGGTCAGTGACCAAATATGATTATGTATGTTTTGTGTTTATGCAAATTCGACTAATTTAGATGAGCGTTTTCATTGTCATCTTGATAGTTAATTCTAAATTAATTTGTCCAGTTTTATTTATTAGTTGGGCAAAGCCATATCCGTGTCTAGATTTTTTTTGATAACTTAAAAAGTGCGTTGGCTTCAAAAAAATAAAGCAGGAAAAAAGAGGTTTAAAGGCCTCAAACAATGAGTCTTAAATATGTCATGTGCAAAAGAAAATTTGTATGGAAATAATCTGAGGGTGTCGTCAATTGTCCTCCATTAGAATTCTCCGCACTATTTTTAATGGACACTTACATACCTAAGTGTGTTGATTTTATTCTAAATCATGAAGCTCACGTGAATATGTAAAAGACAGTTTAAAATTCACCACAACAGCGTCAATAATTCCGTATCTAAGTCGAATATCGATATTTATATCGAGTCTTGTTATTCTACACAAATAAAATAAAGCGTTTATTAGGATTCGCGTCGTGGTTCTGTTTCGAAGACTGCCTATTGTTTCTTTGGGGCTATCAATCACCTATAGTTCGGCCGGCCGGGGCTTGGGACAGGGGTGAGAGGTGCGCGGGCGAGGGGGGGACGCGAATAACGGTTATTGAAATGAGACGAGGCCCCCGCTTTTTTCCAAATTTAAATTTTGATAAGGCAAGTCCCTGTTTTGCTCTAACTGTGTCCTCGTTTGGTGAGGGTGGCTTTTTTGTTTCTCTTCCACCAGTCTTTGAGTTTTTGTTTTGGTGTTTGAATTTAGTTTATTTATTGGGTAATACAAGGTCTTCGGCGAGAGAATCTTGATGCATCTTTCTCAAGGTTCTATGTTACACGACGTAGCTTATATCTTCGTTGACCTAATATATTCACTTCTCAATCCATGTTGGTATCTTTCGGTGCATTAATTATACAAAGAACTAGTCTTCCATAATGATATTTGCTGTTAGTTATTTATTTCCTTTATTCGACATAAGGAAATAAAATAATGATATTAAAATAAAATAAACGTTAATTAAATAATTAACGTTTATATTACCAGCTCTAAAACTTGCACCACTTTTAACTAGGGCCTCAAATTGCAACATAGAACACCAATTCGCCAGACATATGAATTATGAACTCATATTATTCGCACAAAAACTGATCTATTCATCATGTCAATCGTGCGCAGTTGTTAATTCGTTTTACACCAGTAAAAGTGCGTCGACACAATTTCAAATATTCGGTTATAGGTTTTTTGCCGAGCGCGCCGGCCACGCCGCTTGAATACGTTATTCGAACCAGAATAAAGCAGAATTAACATATCCCAAATCTCCACTCTCGATTCAAACTTTTTTGTTATGTAAAATTTTAACTCTCGGTCCTTAAATTGCTGCTTAGAGAAACGGTGGACGCATTGACACCTACGTTATACAGCTCGACATTTTTTCACTCAAAAGTCCTATTATTTGATACGTCTCATCGATATTCATGGGTCGGGGCTGTAAAATGCAATAAAACACAATTTTTATATCTTATGTTTAGACAGTGTCCGAGAGTTGATAACGAAACCTGTAGGCCAGTCGATATTGTAGGACCGGATATCGCCGGCCATTCACAAAAAACCGACACGCACACATGGATAGCGTGACGTGTTCACACGTTGTATTGACACACACATACGGTCTCACGGTTCATTCATAAGGAATAGTGGCTTTTACATCGTCAACAAAATAGTGGTCAGCCATGCGATGGAATATTTGTTAACTAGAGTTTGTCCAATCCAATGAGCATTATGGCCATTTGAAATATATTAGTAACAGTGGGAGGTATACTTAACAGTACCGATTCTAATAATGCGTTCTTAACTTATTGTGGTCAAGATGTCTTTTTAAGACTTGAATATTTTTCAATAGGTACTAAAAAAAAAGTACGAACCACCGGTCGAAGATTATTTCAATAACTCTTCTGAAGTATTACATGTCTTATAAGAAGCATATAGCGCATGGAATCCAGAGCATGCATGCCTTAACATGCATGATTAGATGTGCATACCAACCCACGCAATGCTTGTGTACAAAGAGTGACAGGTAACTAACAATGCAGTCTCGACCTGTCATTATCTAGAGGTATGTGTTATTGTCAGCTATCATTATTTTCTAAATGTCTTTTATCAAAAACCCTGGCTGGTGCAATACCGTCTTTGACACAATATCCTAGCATAGAGAAAACCAAAGACCTCACCATTTCCATTGCATTTTTTTTTCTAGCCCGTAATGTCCCACTGTTGGGCAAAGCCATTGCATACTTTAAAAAAAAACCTGTTCTAGATAAGAAATGTATTGTGAGGTCCCTCACTAATTGACCATTTTGGCCTAGTCTCGATTCAATAATAGCAGACCTACGATATAAACCTTTCTTTAACGCTTCATGTTCGTATGTTCAACTTGTAGACTCCCAAATAGAGACAGCATCACACAAGACAACACTATCGGTTCACAACAATCCGTAAAGGTAAACATTTTATAGAGGCGCGCCTAGCACGCCCTAGCATGTCGAGATAGAATGACTCATAGGAGTTTAATCCAGCCTCATAAAAATGTCCAAGCTATAGTTCCGTTCTTTCCCCGGACCGTTGACATCGACATCGAGTATCGAGAACTCGTTTCACATCACGTGCTAATTAATTCATATGTAGGCGTACCATTATCGATAGAATTATGTGGTAGCCCTATACTTTATTACGACTATTCGTCTTGTCAGAAAAAAATATGATAAAGATGTTTTGTGTCCCGTGCGTGATTTTATATGGTAACGTTTTTAATTAACATAATATGGCTATTAAATGGTATCGGGAGAGATGCTTTCCAAATATTTTGGGTTGGAGATTTTATTTATGGGTGCTGTGGTCATAGTTGATCGTATAGTCTCTCTTTCTTAAGAACAAGTCTACAATACTTTTAAAATTGCTGTTGGTCAGGATACGTTATAAATACAGCGCTTAATGAAGATGTAAGTATTAAATCAGAAAGACTGGTTCCTGCCAAACTCGTCAAGGGATGCGTCCTTTTTAAGACAATAATTGTAACAATTTCACTGCAGTGATAAAATAAAATTGGCGATGAAGGGCAAATTTTCAGTAATAAAATCAAGACACACATTCAATTTTGAAGAACAAACTCCGGAAAGATCCAGGTTCTATACAGTTAACCCTCTACCTACGCCTCTTCTCACAATTCCAAAAACCAATTTCTTTGCAAAAAATTGTTGACAACATTGTACAGTAAACACCTACGCAGTTAAAGGTTAAGTTAACTTTTAAACGAGTAGTGGATATGTTGCGACGTAAACGCATCATAAACGGCGAGGAATCGTTTGCAGTCAGCTATTATGTCTATTTGCCTCAGTTCAAAGTAGCTGTTAACAGTTGGACGACTATGTACGGAGTCATTCTAGGCCCATGAATGTACAAGACTTGTTCTACGGACTACTGGGTTCTGAGTATGTGGCATCTCTTGTGAATGGGTCAGGATTCACCTGTATGGAGACGATGTGATTGATATAAATAAATAGGAATATAAGAAACCAGGAGATTTGCTGCTTGATCATCAGTGACATTATCAATCAAAACTAAGTGGAACTGTCAAGTATAAATGTAGGAATTAAAGCCCTATAACATAAGTAGTACATCAAAATAAACTGATAAAATCACGTAAGCTTGCATCTTAAAACGTGTACGAATTACTTGAGAAACTTTATTATTTCCTCTTCCAATTATATTCCGCTTATTTGTCAATCCGTCGCAATCTTTTAAAATTAAGCAATTTAAAATTTGGCATACCTAACAAACCCGTTCCACACCCATTGAGATTGGCCGCATATTTCCTCTGCAGGGTATTTCTGCTACATCCGAAATTATATTCATACAATGCATATTTTGGAAGAAAATCTTGGTCCAGTTAATAACATTTTATGATTTGAGTTGAATGGTGAGCCACATTAGGAATACGTTACGTGTTTAACCAAATGTTTAAAGCATGTTTCATTGTTTCATTCAAGTTCAGATAAAAAAAAATATATCAACAGGTTAACTTTTATTGGGCATCAGCACTATCTTATATACATCGGAATGAAAGATGTAAATCCAAATTGATTATTAATTAAAGTAAATCTAGCATTCCAATTAAGGCGCCGCGATAATTTGTAGCTTCGCGCATAAACTAGCGCTGATGGACTAATTCTCGTGGCTTCGCCGAGGGCGCGTTGTAAATTACTCCATCGCTCGCCATGGAGACAAAGCCGTAGCTTATTCTCAGTTTTAATGCAAGGTTTAAAGTTAAAAGGTGCGTTTAAAATCATTGTTTGTTGAGATAGTTGCTCTTTTTCCTTTTTTAGGTGATTTATTCTGGGGCTGGATAAAAATAAAAGACTACCTAACTTAGGTCTTTTTTTCTAGTTGTAATTCAAATCAGTTTTCATTCAGTATTTTTTACGTTAGCAAAATGTTACATGAAAATCAGTTTCGTGTATTCGTCAAGATATTGAGTCATATACCTCCAAGTCTGTCAATATTAGTCGGTAAAAAATATGGCGATCATAAAAGCCGTTGACATCAACCATCAAATAATTTCTTGACTATTAATATGCGTTTCCGTTACCCAATGACTAATACGACATATTTACCTAAAATGCAAATAATGACTTAAAACGGAAAGCAAATAAATTAAACATTAGAGAATAATTAAGTATACTTAACTTTGTCATAAATTATAATGAAAAAAGTTTCTTTTTTTTAGTAAATAAAGGTAGATGTTAATGTGTTGATGACGATTAAGATGGGACTGTTGGCGATCGCTGTGATCTTTGAACTTGCACGTGCCTGAGGCTTGACATACAAATAGTTTACTACTGTTGACACTGTTTTCTTTTGAATAATTTAAAACAAATAGACGTGTAAAGAAATCTCTCTTTTTAATGTTTATTTTTAATAAAAAAAAATATATTTTGTTTAAAAAATCAATTTAGTTAAACGAGCATTGTCTATAAAGTATTTAAAACTTAAATACCATCATAAAAGTCTTATAAAAAGCATTTATTCTTCATTGCAACGTGTTTATCTCGGGCCGCAGCGCTGAAACAAGACATCAAATAGTTGCAGAATGCTCCAGCACGGCCGGACATGCTCTCGCGCACTACAAATTACAATCAACACGGCGGACATGTTCGCACGTGAGGACGGCCCTATCCCTATCGATTTACAACAAACACATACACCAAGATTATTTTATAGTAATTTCTCTATTACGATATCTCCTTAGGTGTTTATTCGCACGAGTCCTGTTCGAGATAACAGCGATTTATATCTTCATTATATTATGTTTGTACGAAACATTCCTTTTTTCGTTGGTTTTGTTTCGCTACAAAGTCGCTGAAATGTTTATGCAATGTAGCCGTTGTATTGTAGTGATGTCAGGTGGGGTTTTTTGTGTGCTCCTCTATATTTTATACTGTCTTACGTATAATGGATGTACGTAATGGGTACCTACGTGCGTGTTTAATATGGGCAGTTTTTTCGGTATTCGTAAACAGTTTTTGTCGCTAAAACGTCAACATTACGTGACTGGTAAGCCGACTTTCTTGCTGTTTAACCTAGAAAATAGGTACTAAAGTAAAACGTGGGCACTAAAATAGATGCGGCAATAAAATGATTCGCACAACAGCTCCATAACAAAGCAAGAGACAGTTAACGGTACTAAACAAAAAACACCAAACATTGTGACACCTAGAAAGCCGTAAGCCATTAGCTAAACATGAACAATGTATGAATCAGAGGTGTTTATACTAAGACAGGGCATGTCGAAACGTCCGTCAGCCAGAGGCGGCCGCGAGGCGAGCGATTAACAAGCAACGGGCGGGGACGGGCGACGCCACTAGTTTGCATTACACAGAATTGACACTCGCCTTTTTGTCGCGTAATTGTTCTAATTTTGAATAGTAATGTGTTTTGATAAGTATGTTTGAGACATACATTGAACAAACATTTCTATACTATGTTAGACACCTTTCATCTACATATGTGACATCTACACAGTCTTAAACATAACCCAAGTCGTAAATTAAACACACATGTATACAGTATAAAGTGTACCTATATTAAAAATCTAGATTTATTGATTTTAACTTTAATTATAGGTCAGCTTTATGAAGGCTAAATATAAATTAAACTTGTCAAAAATTCAAAGGAACACTTGGATTGTATTAAAGAATAACAACTGGAATTAATTAAAGATTTATCTATGAACTTGTAATATTAAATAGAGATCTATTTTTAGAAGCTACGAATTGTTTTGATATTATGGTAGTAAATTTTTGAATATCTCGCCGAGACGTTTATTTATCTGAAGACGAAGAAATGTAATGCTCATCTAATGCGGAGGATAAAGACGCATTACGTGTAATATATGTATATCAGGCTTTCGTGCTCCGCTCAATTCGAGGGCCCGGCCTAATAGTTTTCCAGCGAGCACTGATTTACAATCGGGATAGGACTGTCGATCTGTAGCGTTGCGCCTACGCGCATTCACTATTATAGCTAGCAGCAACACGTATTATTTATGGTAAGAAGCTTTCCTAAGGATTATGGAGGCCGGGCGTCAACAATGCAACTAATAATTTTTAGGTTTCTATTGTTGCCGTTGTATCAATATTTTGTTAACTTTTATTTGGTTGTCCAAACAAATATATGCATTCTCTATTCGTGTATAAATTGTGTTCGAATATTTAAATTTAACTATCATAAAATGTGAACTTAGTGCGACATAAAGTGGCGGGCTGACGGTTCGCATTTCTCGTTACGTAGGCCGCGGGATCCATGAAATACATTCACAAACAGATGGCTAAACCTTTGATTACTTTAGAATTACGAGTGGCGTGGCGTACTTGATTATAATTGCGTGGACAGCGCGGATCTGATTTGCGTGACCAATCCTGCTCAGGTAATGACGCGCGCCTACCGCCCGGCATCGCTGCGTTTCAGCTTAAAGCTCATGTAACATTACATGAGCTAAGCGATCGTTTATACACTGCATGACTTTGCATGTTTTTGTTTATTGAAATTTGATCTCTCTGATTTATATAAATAAAGACTTTAGTAATGGACAAAACTAGTTTGTAACGAAAACCTGTTTTTCTTTCTTAATACCTACCTACGAGAAAATACTGCTAGAGCTCATTCGGCTTAAAAACAATTTATCATTGATTTTTTAATTTTGATAACTTGGATTATGTCTTTGTAAGTGCAAATGTTTCAAAACGTAACATTTCCAAAGCATCGCTTCATCACTGGCTATCGCTGGCAGCGCGCCCTCTGCCGCGTAGCGCGACCGCCTCACTTTCGCACTTAATCGAGAAATATGGCTCGTGCTCTTATGCCTTTATTTATTGCCACAGCTCTCGGATTAAGAACATCGATTTATATTGTCCTCATTAGTGCTCCTAAATTGATTAGTGTAAGCTTTCGTTATGGAGTTACGTTTGCAATATTTAAATATTACGCGGATAGGTTCCAGCTTACATTTTGTGCAATTTAGGATTTTGCTCTGCGTTAGCATGCAAAGGAAAGTTCGTGTATCTATGAAATTGGAGTTGGAATGTTGGGAAAATTCTCGCAGAATTTGTCGTTGTTTTCGTGGATGCATTTCATAGAGACATAATTAACGACGTCTCAGTTCACTTTGCACATACGAGCCACAAAAAGATACCGAATATTCAGAACGGTTGCATAAATTTACTGTCCGAAATAGCCGTAGGAAGCGGCCACTTCCCGCCGTGACGGGCACACGCGACGAAAAACTTCGCGTGATCCACTCGTCTACTTCATTATATTAATTACCCCATGTTAGTCTAGATTACACCGACACCGCCAACAACAATACAGGTATACAACAGATAAGAGACACTCGATTTATAGCTTGCATTTCTTTTGTCAGCTTTGAAATTGTACTCGCATAAGTTAACCAAGATTAAAGTAATCGAACTTATAAATTTTGTCGCCTCACCTTTATAAGGCCAACGGCGTTGTCGACGCGAACTTTGTTCAAATTAATGGGCCGCATTATCAGATCGAGCCTGGTACATGGCGTTTATGCTGAGATAATTTTGTGTGGAGAATATTTTTGTGCGTTATTTTTTCTTTCTTTTCGCGCTTGTTCCCGTGGGTAGTGTTGTGATGTAAGCGCGATCACAACTCGTGGGCGCTAAGATGGTTCACCGTGAAAAAAAGACTAAGTATAAATTAGTGTCCTACACAAATAACATTTGGGGCAACATTATGTTATACATTTCAATACATCTAACGGTATTTTGGAGTATAAAGAAACTGTGAGGTCGCTCACGTAGGTATCCTAAATAACCCGGAGTTGTGCGAACTTGTGAGATATTTTGTTTTTTAATGAATTTCACCTTAGATAGCATAGCATAGTTTAATTTTGGTGCAATCTTATCACATGAAAGCAAATATTTTTAATTCAAATAAAGTAACTATTTAATGAACAAATGAAACTTGCCGAAGTCCATATCTTAAGTCCTTTAACTGTTTTGATATGTTGTGTATTAAAATGTCTAAGCTGATGTTATCACGCATTGTGAATATATTTCTATCGACTAACAATAACAGTTATATCGGTATATAAATATCGTAGATTTACCGACGCTTATATTTTCCAAACACTGCTATTTCGGGTGTCAAATATTTCTATAATGTATGACAAAATAGCTACTGAATGTGATTTTATTGTGAAAGATTAATATTTATATAGGCTTGTTTATGATTTAAATAAACAAGAATTTTATGATATAACATATCTACAAGTTGGTTATATTTAGTTTGTGGTTGTAATATTATAATGTCAATAGTAGACGCGAGTGTCAGGTGACTTATAACCTTTAAAAACCAATTCAATTCAATTTAAAATTCGAATGTAACAAACTCTATGATTAAGAATCCGGATGCTATAAAGTAAGAAAAAAACCACAGCTAATAAAACAATGAAGCATAATAAAAGGCTTTAAATTACTGGAACTGGCAGGAAAACCCTAATCCGACTATGTCGTGTTGAAAACGGTAACTTGTAGGGACACTAATTAAATAACTAAACAACCTCCAATAGCCATGAAATTCCTTATAGGAGCGGTAAACCAATTCCGTGGCACTTTAGAGGCGCGCGCGCAGTAATTGACAAATAAAGGTACATGCGCGTTGACGATACTTTAGAAATATTTAGTTGTAGTGTGTTAAAATATACCGTGAAAATTGATAATAATTTTAGTGGAATCTAATACATACAATTGCTCAATTATTTTAGTAAAGATATTTTTTATCTTGTCATATCAGCTTTAAATGTCAACTAAAGAATTTACGCATTCCCTTCTCACTTAGTTGAGCTTACGTATTTTACTGTTATAACAAACGGAGAGAAAGCTATAAAGTTCACTCACAGCATCACATTAATTCCTTTAAAAATAACACAGAAAACGTACTCTCTTACAATGACATTACAAATCGTCACCCCATAAAATCTCGATGTCGCACTCGAAATGAATAATTAGCGGTGTTATCACCGAAACAAGGGACTTTGTCTTAATTATTACACCATTATAAAGTTCCCCTCGACCCCTGGCGATACCAAGAAATGAAACTTGAGAGGGTAAGAAAAACTTGCAAGACAAGTCGAAGTATTAATTAATTCTAGCCGCCATCGGTCGGTTTATTAAACGCTTAATTTCCATTTAGTGGGCACAGTCTGCAAGGAAAAATCTTGAATGACTCGGGTTTTCCTTGTCCAAAAGGGAAGCGGGGCGAGGAATGTAAATGTTTTGTCGCGGTTTCATTTGAATTAATTAATGGATTTAATGAACGCGAACTTTTTCATCCGGCCTCCGTTTTCTGTAACAATGTTTATGGTAAATAAAACTTGTCAAGGAAATGCTTTTTTTGTCCATCTGTCGGTTTTTTTCTTTTTAATTCGCTCGGTTTGTTGGGGCCGCGAGTTCTGCGCTGGATTGTTTGGATTTATTCGTGTAATTAGTGAAGTTTGTTCCGTTAGGATTATTTTTGTTCTTTTTTGTGTAACAAATTGGGTGGAATTCAATTTGGAGGTGAGTTGGATTGTACAAAAAGCGCTCGATTGTTTCAAATTAAGAACTTTTTGGGACTAATTCTCTTGGAGCATAGCTAACGAAATGAAGACCAAAATACAGTTAAATATTTTGCAAAAGATCTTGAATTACTTACTTTATTTGCTTAATAGAAGAAATTGAGTTGTACATTGAATACATTATGTAAAAAAAAATACAAAACAAAAACCATATTAAGAATTCAAAGAACTTATTAAAATAAACCTATAAAATTCAACAAAGTTATCAACGCCTTTTTTCCAAGAGTGATTATTAAAATATTTCCTCAAGAAAGGCGGGAAGCGAGCTACGGAATAATGATAAATCGCGTCAAACCTCCCCGCAATTATGACGGACGCCGACCAAATTAAACATAGACTAAGAATTTCAAAGCCAAGTCTCCAGTCACTAATAAATTACGCGAGCGAAGGGTTAAAGAATAAAAAATGAGATAGCGCTTGTTCTATAATAATTTAACCCGTTTAGCGCAGTCGTCGAGTAATAAAGATTAAAAAGTTTATTTTTTAACACTTTTGGTGCTAATGAGGGGGCGTTGGAAACAATTTGAGGGATTACCTTCTAAAAGCTTCCGTCAGGTTTTTAATTGAGACTTTTTTGTGGGCCGAAAGGCTTTTAGCCCCTTTGACTGCGACTCGCGCCTCGCCTTTGTGCCTTCCTCGCCGGTGATCTATTAATGAAGGAAAATATTCCCTTTTTTATCTTTACAAATGACGTGTTTTCTGATGTTTTTATAAATATTTAACGTAATTTGATAGCTGTTGTTTAGATTTTGATTAAGTCAAGGTGTGGCCGTTTCTTTATTGAAATTGATTAAGTAGATTTTATTTTTTCTATTAGGTACAGTTATTTATTGGTCCTTCTTGATGGTTGTTTCTTTAATTATTAATATTTTTGATATTTTAGATAAATATGAAGATTGATGAACACCAAATTTGTATTTTGGAATTTTTATTTGATATTTCTACAAATTGTTGAAACAGCTATTTCAATGTCAAAACTACTTTTAATCACCTATCTGACATCCGATATATAAACAGGTGCGACGGTATCGAACACTATAGTAGTAAAGTTGAGCGGAACATAAAAAAGCATAACTCTAAACTCAAGTAAGACATTACGAGAATACCAATGCATGCGCGAAAAATCGATCGCGCGTTGCCGTCTTAAATTCCTCACCCTTTTCGAGGGGGCTCCCCCAAAAAAACGAAAGAATAGAAGAGGGAAAAAATCTAAATCGTCTCATATCTCCCCCCCGGACCCACCCCCGCCCCCGGACACCTCCGACGTCAAGCACCCTCCTTATTTCGTATGCGAGCTCCTCCAGCAATCATTATAAGGATATCGATTAGGGCTACGTCTCTAACCTGCCCATATCTTTGTGGAACACTCATGTGTACATAGGATTACTTTTGGCGACTTCCATAACTTTTTCCAAGTTTCATTCCATTTTTAGCAGTTAAATTTTAAATATTTAAATCAAGTTCTAAAGGTACTAAATACGCTTATTCTTATTATATCTTGAATAGTAATATAAAAAAATATTCACCATGTGCCGAGTGCCGAGGGTGTGAAATAAACTGACTGATTATGATCCATAAAACTTCTTATGACGCTATATCTACTAAATTCCATATGAACTTAGAACCTTATAAAGTGAAAGACATGTGTAATGGCGGTGGTACTAAAAAATATACAGCAAGAGAGATTCATAGTAAACAAACATAATATCAGCAAATACATATTGATATACGATTGGCTCCGAAAAGGTAAGACGAAGGAGACTAGTTAACAACCGAGGACGGCCCTCGCATAAGCAGATGCAAATTGTTCCCGTTAAACTATTTCGGAAGGTAAACATAGAGGGGTTGGGCCCACGTGCTCGCAGATCCGACCAACGAGATTAAAAATGCTGGATGGGAGACCGCTGGGTCGAGTACGAGCCAAGAAATATTGGAGTTCACGAAGAAAGCCGCTTTGGGGATATGTAAATAGGAAACTACAAAAGTAATGTTTGAGTTTGGGACGTCGCGAGAGTGAGTGGACGCTGGATTATTGCCGCCGATATTGTGCAAGCTTATCCAATTTAAATTGAGATCGATGTTTGGTTTTTGTTGGGTTATAAAGTTTGGCAGCCCTGAACAGGTAAATGGTAATTTTTATTTGCGTACCCAGTAACCCACATATGTATATACTACAATATTAACAACCTCCACTTGTACTAGTGCGACAAGTTCAAATACCATAATAAGTTTGAATCCTAATAATATGAAACTGCTACAAAATAGTTCAAAAGATTCTATTTCTAACTCCAACCTTAACAGGCACTTGTAAAATCCACGAAACACAAACAGTTACTATCGACAGCACAATTGAAGGAGACATCTACCCACGAGGACGCAAAACTAATGACGACTTGAATTCTTACAAACACAATGGTATAAAAAATACAGTAGAGCAGTTTGCTCTCGACTCGTCTCCGAGACTTGAATAAAGCGAAAACTAGGATCTAAGGAATCCTACAGACGACACTTGATTGTATACACGCGACTGACCACTGCGGGGTAATAGGTAAAGTTAGCTTGGAGAAAACCTTAGAAAATTAGAGATAAGACTGGCTAGTCTAATTGTATTCATAATTTTGTTTTCCTTTAGCTTTCATGGTACTGTTTGTTGTTCTTGAGTCCGCAGTGTTTATATTGCATTTTCATTTCTATCATACTTATCATGACATCACTACGGGCATGTAGATATAATTTTAATTAAAATGTAAATATATCTCGATAAATATTGATCATTGATATTACAATATGAATAGGTATCTCCTTACATATTAGATATCCGTATAAATTCAGACAAAAACTATTTTTTAACTTATTTACTAAAATCTCTTTTTTCAATGAAACAGAAGTATTCCTTTGTATTTTGAATTTCATTTGTGTAGCTTCTTTGTTAAGCTTCATATGAAATTTCGTGTAAGACAACATTTTAAACAAGAATGCGGTTATGAGTGGGTTAACTTGATCGCCTTACGTCATCCGATCTCGGAATTACATTTACGTCATTTTAGGAAATGTATTCACTATTGTTGGAACTTCTATGTATATACAAAGTATATTTTGAATATAGGTACTATGTATAGGAAAAGATTTCAATGAATGATTTCAAAATTTTTGACTTCGCTGTCCAATTTAATGCGATCGCCAAATGCGGCACCATAAAACTTTATTAAGGGCAGAATATACATAGTTAGAGCAATATCTACGTTTTGTAAGTGCCTAATTCCGTTTGGCTGAATCTAATAAATCCCAACCGCTGAGCGGAGAATATCTCAAAGCTGTTTCATTATTCGGCATTAGCCGGCGGTCGGCCACGCAAATCTTGGCGTCCCTCAGCCCCGGCCAAGAGCCCCCAATTTCCCTCATTACTTACCTCCCGTCCGAGACAATGGCAAGACGACGACAAGAAAAAAATATAATAATTTCAAGTGGAATAACGCTGAAAATCTTTTCACGGAAACAAGAATTATTGTTGTTTTGCAAGCGAGCTCTCAGAGACAAAATGCACCATCCTTATTACGCTATTGTTCGGTGTTACGGGCTTTATTCATTTTTACTTGGCTCGACTTGAATGCTTATTAATTTAAGGCCGTGATAAGCTCGGATTCTTTTGAATGTACGAAAGAAATGTCTGGCTATTGTGATGAGTTATTTTACATCCTATTAGAAGGGAAGTTCGCGAAATGTTTCGATAATGATGTTAAAGCCTCTGGGGTTTTAATATTTTTACAATTAATGTTTTTATAATACATTATTCCCTGAATTATATTATATACACAATAAGCTATGCTAAAGTTATTGTTGCTTTTTTCCTTAACATTTATTTCTGTTGATAACACTAATGGGAAAAATAATGGGGCCCGCACTTAAAAAGTCAGTTTATACCATTTTTTTTATAAGCAAAGTAATGCCTGGGACTAAAATGAGTTCAAGCATTTCTTAAGCTCCATTTTTGTAGAATATTCTAGAAACAAAATTGCACAATGTAACCACCAACAATTAATTTGTATAAGGGCAGTAAGAGCATAGCTATAGCTATGGTGAAATATGAGTATTGGTAATAATCCAGGGAGTTATTAAAGGTTATGTTATACACAACATAGTGAAGAAATTAATGCATGTAAGCACTGAAATAAGTACACATAATGAAACGTAAATATACATCACACGAAACGCTTTATGGTAATCGAAATATGCCGAAATATGTTGTTAAGAGGGTAGAAAACTACCGGTGAACATGCAAGGGATGAACTAAGCTTTCATATTTTGCGGGTAGCCGTAACGAAGCGACTCGGAAACTTTCCTACCGTATGTCGTTCGAGTTTTTTAAGACGTCCATAAACATTCCAACAAGGCTTTTGTGCCACTATTTGAACAACGCCGCGATGTGAATCGTAGCTCGTAATAAAGTCATTTTTACAACATTCGACTTACACAAATTACTTTAAATGTCACATAAACGAATTTGCGGGGACGTTCGCGTTGTTCAATGTGAAAATCTTGAGTTTCGACTGTGAGCGGTCGGAAGCATGGCCCTCTCCCCCGGGGGGCCGAGTCAAGAGTGATTACGAATTTTAATTATTTTTTTAAGCCGGTGGCGGCGAGGTGATGTTTCCCCGCCGAGGCTTATGCAAACAATCGACTTGCACTTGGAATTAATCCGACTCCGAGTTTTTTCCTTCGCGACAAGGAATTAACAAGCAAAGAAGTCATTAAGTCGGAAGATATTCGAGGATTCCTTTTAATTGCGGCTTCCTTAACGTCCGTTTTCTAATTGGTTCGTGTCAGCGAGTTACTTGAAGGACTTGAATTTTCATTTTAAAAGTGTTTGCTGACTTTGACGCGTCCATAAACATTGATTTTACGTTGTAGTCGTTTGGTTAGCGCTATCTTTGTTGGCAGTGCGGAGCGCGACATGCAGGTAACTACGTGTCATTACAGTGCATAACACACCCCCTATTATCCAATTATTTCTAACCTTTCAGCATGGGCCGCTTCAGTCCAGTAATTACTCCACTTGCTAAGTTTAAACGTGCTGCATGACAGTCTAAGTGATTGTATGCGGTGAACTACGGTACCGCTAATGAATTATTTGTGGCTCGCGTGCAATCGCAACGTCTCTAATTATCCTGCTGTTGGATATTATGTTATGACGTGGCACTGCTTTTGATTTCAAGACTTGAGGGTTTTTCTACCGCTAGCTAGTGAGACGTGGTAATTGGGGTGTTTTGTTCAACTTTGTTGGGTTCAGAAAAGCAATGGCGTCGCGGCAAAAAGTGTTAGGACACTACGTTTGAGTTCACATTTTTAATGACTTGGAGACAATATTAGATATTCTTCTTTTGTAAGCTAAGATATTAGGTAAACAGATACATTATATTTCTATTGTATTCCAAATGATTCTTATTTTATGGTATTACAAAGAGGCTCATTAAGATCTCCAAATGCCCCAATTTCGACGTGCCTTAGTCTGCCCACTTAACATTGGCACATTACCTAAAACCGAAGTAATAAAATTCTTAGGCAAATAATTTGGCATCCTCCAAACAAGAGAACAAATAAAAAGGCTGATTGAGCACCCCCGCTAAAATGACTCATTTATATTAACGACCAAACTCATCAATACTCATTCACTCGATTCGGATTTTTCCACGAAGATCCTTCTCTAATTGAAATTGAAATCTGATTTCCCTCCCTCGGTAAAGCCTGGTGATTAAAAGTATAAGAAAAAAATACAAATAATCAAATTACAATATCGCTAACGACTCCTCAGAATCCTTTTATATTTTTAGGGAATAAATTAAAGGCGGAGAAGGGAAAGCCACGCTCCCGCAAACAACGGGTAACGATTTTGGTTTTTAAGCAGTTGTTGCTTCTAGTAATGATGCCGGCTACTGAAGTAAATAGAAGAATTCAGTTGTAAATCGACGTTGCAAATAATTACATATTTTTTCCGAAGTTAGTAAGGCATATTTCTGTATTTTCGTTTCCAAGACTAATAATAAGTACCTACCTAATGAGAATCGTCTGCAATATTAAGAGAATTTATCCCTATTATATCCATTATAATTACTATTAACTTCCTAATCATACTCTAATTATCCTCACGATAACGATACATTCAGTATGATACATAATCTCAAAACACGGCACCTATAGTAACTCCATTTACTTACAATAACTAGTTCAATAAAAAAGCAGATTACGTCAACAATATTCCTTAAATGTGGCTCACATTAAATCCACATCAAAATGCGAAAATTTATATTTATTTACCATCAATCCTGTAAGGTAGACGTGTGTATTTTTCATTGCCATTAAGTGTATAAGGCTCGTGAAGCTGAATGAAAAATTGCCCTATTTTGAGGATGGATGACGCGAATTAAAGAAGCAATTACTCATCAGAAAAGCACGGGGGCGGAATGTTAATAAGATGAGACTATGGGTGCGAGAAATTTTTCATTTGGTCTCCTCGGACAATCACGAATTCGTAATTAAGATGCAAATGTTCTCTCGAGGAATAATATTTTAATACAGCGTTGAGTGCTTGCTTTTGTAGGACGTGTGTAGGTTGCCTTAGTGTTAATTTGTTTGGATTTAAAATGAGAGCTCTAAGTGATAAAGTAGTATTATGACGTGATGACGTGTGTTCCCATTTTGGGGCATTAGGTCACGTCAGCGATTGTTTGTGTATTGTATGATCTAGTCTGAATATTTATAAATGGTTCTGCTTCGTCATTAGTATTCGACTAAGAAGCTCGATTTATAAGCGTTCATAAAACAATTGTACTTATATATTTATCAACATTATTGTCGCCTACCATCACTTCCCATATGAAAAATAAATCTAGTACTCGTACAATACAAACACAATCAAACAGTTTACCATACTAAAAACTCAAGGTCGGTCGGTCCAGACAACTGTTTGGAACGTGCAAGTACCAGCGTCTGGGCGCCTCACGTTCGCCCCATGTTAAGCCCCTCGAATTTTCTCCTAACTTTTTCCGCTCCTGGCCACTTATCACCCACCTCAACCCCCCACTGGTCCATCGAGCTCGACCACTAATTGCGTCCGTTAATTAGGAAACGTCATGAGTGTTTACCGAGTAGCTAAGTGTGAAGTTCGTTCCCCACTAATGCCTTGGCGTGAAATTACTTCCGCACCAAGTTGAAACTTTTTGAGAAATAAACTTGGTAGGATTAATTAGCTGATGGGAGGAGGATTAGCCGCTGCGTCTGCGTTCTAACAAGATTATAAGAGTTCTGTTTCCACAACTTTTCAACCTTACTTACGTTAATTTTGTTTGTTCCAATGTTTTAGTATTAGCGTCTATGTAAACACTTAATGAAACTTCTACACGTTTCTTATTTTTACTCGGACCTAATTACGTTTGAGGTGGTTGATAAATTAACTTTTTCTTTGTTACTTTTAGCGTAATAAACGATCGCAATTACTGTGAACGTGTTTATTCTATTGTCCTTTCGTTCCATTATCATAAAACGTTCCTAAATAAGCGCCAGTAAATAGTAAAAGGAAAACAAAGATGGCAGCGGTACGTCAAAGGAAATGAATCGTGGCGAGGTGTCAGTGGGCCGGTAATTAACACGTAGCCGGCTTAATTACGGGCCGTATTCAGGCTAAGTGAAATGTGTCATCGGGCTGTTATTGGCCGTAAACGTTCTGAAATCGTCGCTGTCCAATACCTCATACGTTGACAGGGTTAATGAATTTATTAGTGACGATTGCTATTGATTGGGGGGATTGGGGTTTTAATTAAGTATTGTAAGACTGTGTTCATACAAATATCGGGAGGCAATATTATGAAGTAACCGCCTATTCTATTAATTTACACTGAGGCATTTCTAAGCCGCATAAGGTGAGGGCCGACGCTAAATATACATTTCTCCTTGGTAGGTAATAAATGCCAATTCGCAAGTAAAATATTTAATATTCATTGCATGCCTCTTTAATCATTTAGAACCTTAAAAATTCATAGTAAAAAAAGCGATGTTGCAAATTACGTGGGTTCCGTATGATTTTGTTTTGTTATGACAGCGCGAGTTGGCAACGCCGGGTTCGGCGACCCCACTCCGAGTTTTAATGATAAAAAAATTCGTACAGAGGGGAGGCGAGTAAGTGCCATCGAAGGAGGGAAAAAACTACGGAGGAAAATATTTGGCGCGACAGGTTGCCTCTCCCCGCGTGCGAGGGGGACCTTGATAAAAATTAAATCTTAACGACGGAAATTTAAAGATGACGCTCCAACGATCAAGAAGAGTGTACATCTGAGCCCTGGGGCGCTTTAATTGGGCTGAGTACGAGACGTACCTTCTTTTATGTATTCCGTTGATTGATTGGTACATTTACGGCGGATCCCCCGTCAAACGTATTAGGCAAGACGTGTATTTGTTAATGTTTTTAATTTCCAGTTTTTAGCCTCCTTATATTTCTTGTTAAAGCTCCTGGCTTCTGCCAGACGTTTGCGTCGAACATTTAATGCGATGTTTATTATACACTGTTCAGCGTTTTACTAAGAATTACATATTCATAGGAAATTATGAAATACGCGTTTGGCTTGTATAGTAAAATGATAGTGTGCTGTGAAATGCTGGCAGAGAAATTATTGTCTGTCGAACAGAATTAGATACTTGACGTTTAGTTGAGAGGAAAATATTGATTCAGGATGTTTATGATTATAATGAGTAATTGAATAATGGTAATCCGTATATTTTTGCATAAAATGATGAAATTATGTAACTAACCATGATTTATCTACCACAGTAAAATATCATAAGATCAATGATCAAAAGTCAGAATAATTCCAAGGCTATACATACATTTGTAGCACATGACTTTACTGCAATTGTATCCCTATATTTCAAACTACTTAAAACCCCAGACACGAAGAAATTACATAAAAATAAAAGCAGTAACTCAAATTCGCGACCGCATTGAAATTCAAATCGGGATGCAAGGAGATTTGCATCGGACGGCATCGAATATTGATTTTTCCTACGTCTTGAGGGCCACCATTGCAATCCTACTTGTTTAAACTTTTTATTTTCACTCTTCACTCGCGTTTTTTGTTTCAACCACTCGCCCCAGGCTTTCTCCCCTACGCACTCCCTCTTGCATAAAAAAGCTTCTAATCGATAATTTCTGTGGGGTGCATTAAGCATATCGTCAGTTTTGTGCCACGAATGTTTTTCTCAATGCTTTCAGATTTCACCCTCAAGGCTATTTTTGTTTTGGTGGCCATTTCCGAGATTGGAAGGAGCTTATGTTGTGCTTAATGAAATTTTATGTTGCGTAATACATAAGCAGGGTCGTTGTCTATGTGGATGATATTATGCAGATGATTTACTTAGGTATATTAACTTCCTATATTTGCCCCCGTCCCAGATCTGTTTAGCTGTCGCGTTGTTCATTTTAAATAGAACCAGTCAATGAATAAGCATATTTTTTTTATAGGCGAATAATCCTAAATTTTAATTAAGAACGACTATTTATTACACAAGTCGATACAAATGACACAATATTCTAATTTAAAACGTATAAAACAACAGAACTAACGGCTTTACAATTGAAAACACCAATAACAGTAACGGCGATCGTAACCATCGGATCTAATCAGACGAAGACGCATGGCATGGATGTAGCTAACTGCCAATATCTGATGCACCATGAGCCCATTGGCCCATTGTATTTGTTCTTTATGTTTTTTTACGGAGGGACGCAACGATAATGTTTTTATGGCCAGAGGGTCCGCCTTAATCAGGGTACGTTGTGATTAAACCGAACGTTTTCGATACTTTGACACCATAGCTGCTCCTATCATTGTTTTCGGACAGATGGCCGCGCTGGCGACGAAATTCTGAGTATTTTTGTCGAAAATATTGAAATTTTCGACGTCTACAACGTTGATTCACACGCGTAACATGATAGCTTACAATCAAATTGATGTTTGGCTATTTACAACTCAACTAATACTGTCCTAACTGTTACAATTTAAATGCATTCGTTTTTCAATCTGATGAAGTTAAGAGATTGTCTATTGAGATAGTACATTAATTTCTGTGCTTGGGAAGAATTTTTATAGAGGTAGTTGTAACTACATTCGAAGGCGTGTCAAACGTTCTTAAAGCAATCATGTGACGAAATTATTTAAGTAATCTTGAACTGATTAAACTGCTTTCTTTAGATACTTACACTCACATATACCAAATGATATACGAAGAGACGTATAAAATGCTAATTTAACTCGGATCCACGGCCTACACATTTGGAATGCCTCCCTTCCACGAATACCGACACACGATAATGACTCCAAAACGGCAATTCGAGGCAGAGTTTTTCATAAAACGAGGTATATGAGTCAAGAACATAGGAGTCATAAACATGAGCAAACCACCCCACGCGTTCACCCCTTGCTCGAAAAAGTCACCCCCGCACGTACGTAGAAACACAAAAAAGGGCACCAAAGGGACGTTACGCATCCCAAGTAAGCGAACTCATTGCTGGCTCTGCAGATGTCTTTAATGGCTTTAAATTATATGTAGAGAGAGCTAACTGCCTCGCGCAACTCTAGTAGGTGATAGATCACGTTTCGGCCGTTTGGCGCTCTCTCGGCTTTATTACAGTTTGCTTTTCCTGTATTCTTATAATTTTGCACTACGCTAAGTCATTTGTTTGTTCTTTGTTAGACTGGGAAATTCGCGAAACTGGTAGGTCTTCCATTTGAAATTTTATGCTGTATTATATTACAACGTGCATGTTTTTTGTCGAATTTGAGAGCTGATTTTCATAATTAATCATAAATTATTTGAAAATGTATTAGTAATAATAACCGGATAGTAAAATACTACAGACATAAGTGTGGTTTGAATATTTATTATTTTAGTACCTGAGTCTATTCCCGTATCGATAAAAATCTCAATAGATACTTGAATGAGCATACATTTCGTGTTAAATTGGATGTGAATACGATAGAACAGTAAGTAGAGAGTTCGTAAACGTTATTGCGTTAAATTTTATAAGCAACGACTGTACACGAGCGACTGAGCACGGCTACGCGATTTCATTACACAGGAAAAAAATCGCGGAGAAATTGGAAAATAATGTCAATTACTGTACAAACTGGAAGTCGCAGCGACTAACGATCGTCATTACGCATTGTCGTGATTGCGTAAATAGAGACGATTTCTTGACGAAGTGAGGCGGGGCGGGCCCGCTAACTTTTCCGCGTCGCTTATTCGCTCGCGCTCGTTTCTGTAATCGCAGTCTTGTTTTATATGAAATGACGTGCAATTTAATTGCAGAATATCAACATAAGTAACTGCTTAGTTGGAAATGAGCGGTAGAAAAATAAAACGGCGTCTTTAACAGGAAACCTTTTCAGCTGTTGCTAATTAGACATTTTCATGAACATATCCAATAGTTTAATTGAAATGCATTTTCACGACTCAACTTAATCTCGATTAGGTAATAGAGTGTGGTAGCAATTCGAAACATAAAATTAAGCGGGGTACACATGAACTGCTAAGTATAAGTCCATTGAACCGGACACAATATAGAGCAGTTATCACATTGTTTTACGCGACACAAAGCTGCGGATGCGAGTGACACGCACGATCGCGCGTCTGCACCGGCCTTTATATTTTATATCGATCATTTGGTTGATGGTGTAAAAACAATGGCACTTCCTGCGCGGGAGCATGTCACATGTTTAGATCTGATTTGTGAGGGGTCAAATTGTTGTCAATATCGGTTATTATTGTTAATGCTGTGGGTTTGTGTCGTGGGTATGGACATAGTGTTGTATTGAAGTAAAAAAATAAATACTTTATATTTACAACACATGGTATTATGCTTATTTTAATTAATATGAAATAATGTAATTAAGTCTTTAACACGTTGAACGCCAAGTGTCTGACAAACAATAGATTTTCTATTGTGTCTGTGACCGATGG
>JAKRBP010001950.1:164960-175026 GCA_022398575.1 Heliothis subflexa | reverse complement strand
AATTAGTTGTTTTTATACTCGGCATGTATTTAAAAATATTTATGTAAGAAAATACGTTGAAGAAACATAATTGTTACCTTTAATAATTCGTTTCATTCTTTTAATTTCCCATTCAAATAATGTAAAATTGAAAAGTACTCACAATACAAAGAGCTGTCTTCATAAACTTGTTAATATCTATTGTGCTTTAATTCAACTCACCTGCAAAAAAAGAAAATATCACATTTTATTACAAATATTCTCACAAAATTCCACAAAACTTCACATAGATACACCGTATTGTTCCCAAAAATAATACTGCAGATTCCATACAAAAAGTTTTTATATCTTTCGAAGCTATTTTTAAAATATGTGCGACAATTATCAGTACACGACATTAATAGTCTACTTATATTGTCGAAAGACGATGTAAAGAAAAAAAACTCCCCTAGCGCAGAAAGATTTATTCGCAAATTACTTATAAATTTCACCTCTAAACTCTGACGCTTTGTGCCGAAAAAAGCCGAATTCTTTCATGCGATTTCCACCTTTGACTTAACAACTGTAAAGGCCACAATTGCATGTAGCTTTTGAATGATCGGCAATACTATCTCGACGATCGTACTAGAACATTGGGTTCGCTTATAAAAATGTATTTAAAATGTCGCTACGGGAAATGATTTATAGTGAATAGTGTCATAAATTTGTCCACTTGGATTTAGAATAAAGCCGGCAATAAATATGGTGCATGCTACTTAATATGGTATTGCATGTTTTCGTTGCGTTATTGAGACATTTCCTTCTACTATTTAGAATTCAGTACTTGGTATACGGGAAGGTATTTCAACGACTTTTAATGTCGCAAGCTATACCTACAAGTAAGCATGAGGTTCCTTCTATATTTGTTTCTGAGTTATTGTAATTTTTCTCAATAAAATCCTGATGTCTGGTGGGCTACATTGACTTAATTATGAACACTCCTATGCTATGTATCACATATTATGAGTATAATAATATATGTGTTAAAAATAGCCATAAATACTTTCGTAGTTGACTGTATAAAGAAAGCTCATGTAAACAATCCGCCACTATAACAAGAACTGGCTACAAACGTAAGCTTCATACTAAAAAGGTTCAACCAATACTGGTTTGTTCATGCCAGTCGTCCAAAGACACTGACCTATCCCAACAGGTCCACATGACAAGTTCATTCACTATCATTCTCTAATAGAAATGATATCATGTTTATTGTCTCTCCTTAATGTTTCTATAGAAATGCAATGGGTGCATTGATGGCCTCTTGAATGACTTTGCCAATAATTTCCTGCGTCGTAAAATGGCACTGTACGTCGTACGATTGCTTTCTAAATACTAAGACACTTGATGTACTTATGTCAATCGAGTGGGCAACATTTTAAGTACGTCTATAAAAGTTAACTCGGAAATGGGCTCGAGTGAATGAATGAAGGTTGTAATAATTTCAAGGCGATGAAGAATGAAGTTTTTGCCTATAAAATGTATTTTTTTTTGGAAAAAAAATGAAAAATTAGTCACACATAAATTACACATAACATTTCTGAAATATGTTCTGAAATTAACTTCAATAACAAGAAAAAAAATTAGAAAACATATTTTGTTAACTGTTTTAAAAATTAGATGAAAAAATCGTTTAAGACCGCTTTCAGTACCTAAAAAATAAAAAGTTCACAGAAAAAAAGTTAATTCAAAGTCAGTAGCAGACGCGCCATATTACTTTAATGTTGTTTTTCAATTAAAATCGCAATCACACACACATCAGACGCACAAAGAGATTGGAGACCAAAAAAATATAATAGACATGGGAATATTCATGTTCTACTAATACGCATGCGTTAATTTATGCAAGACGACACTGCTTTTTATTTAAGAAAAAAAAACATAAAGGCCTTCGTCAAAAATTGCGATCACTAGTGTCACCTAACACTTCGAAGGGGACCCGTCAACCCTAACCTGACATGTCATTGTACTTCCTATTTTTGTCACTTAAAAGATTTTTTTTACCAAAGGCGAAGGAACAAAAACTGTCTAATTGTAACAGTTTTTTGTGCGCAGATTTTAAGCTCGATTATTTTTTCTTTTGTGCCAGCATTGATTTGAGACGTAACTTTTTAAGAACAATTTGAACCGTTATGGGCTCGGATTCGAATACAGTTTAAGATTTAAACAAGAAAAAACTGAATAAAACTATCGGAAGATGATAATTTTGTATGCTATTCATAATGGTTCACGTGAGAATTGTAAAATGAGCATATTGTGATCAGAAATAAACATAATGAGAAAAATATTGAAAAGAAAAATATTTTAAACTAGCTGCCATTAACGTGAGGAGTTCTTTATAAATCAGTTACAAGTTTATGCCAATATTGGATTTTTGAATAGTCCTGGTACATAAGTAACTGAGAACATATATTTCACATGGCACACCTGTGGGACAGGAGGTGAAAACACGAACCATGTTATTAAACCAAACCGATCGATTGGAAAGGGTTAAGAAACTCATAATAATTGCGAACAAAAGAGATCCGCTTCGATCCCAAATTCTATTATTTATAGTTTCCGATCACAGTTTGAATACGCCTTAATTATCGGCTGTGTGTCGCACCCTTAACGTGTACTTCTTTTTCGAACTTTCACAAGAGCAGCAACTTTCACGGGTTAATTATTTTTAACCGATTTAGTTTTTTTTTTCTTCGTTCCTATTATTGTGGTAACACCTCGTTGGTTAGCGATTACTTTTTCTTTAAAATTGTATGTTTTAAAAATGCTTTAGTTACTGTGTCGCTACCCTTACCAAAATTGTTGCGTTTTATATTTATTTTTAACTGAGGATTAGAACCTACATGTTCTTTGACCCGTTCACGTTTGTCTCAAGGTAGGTAAAGCTTGTATTTGTGTCTGAAAAGATTATTAAGTGTGGGTTTTTAAGAGAGTCATATCGATCTTCTACACTATAAACTGCACAAACATTTTTAATTAGGTACCACATTGTAAAAATAATCATTCCTATCTCGAGTTTGGGAACAAATGAAAAAAAAAACTGCAGCTTACCAATATGTTTGAATAACCCATTAAAAACCATGTCAGGAACTACTCCAAATATTGATTGAGGTGCACCGTAAGGGTGTTCGAAGGTACCCCATAAGTGCCATAACGGATAAGTCAGTACCTGGGGATGTCTTTAATAAGCCAGAAATTGTTTTGAACTGTGTTCGGTAAGCGTGAAGATTTCGCTCGGATTAGACGGGTGATCGGCAACGTATTTCTTCGGTATATGGTGCTCAAAGTTTTATTTGTGTTCTTTTTTTATTTTTGGGATGTAAATAAAACAGAATTTTATTATCATTGAATTTATTTTTCATAGTAAACAATAAGAATATAGTAGTGAAAAGGCTGAGATAATACCTTCCTCACAAATAATAATCACAGGCAGTTAACATAACCAAAATTACGTAGATTATGAAAAATATATTTATAATTAATTTTTTTATGTTAAATAATTAAATCCAAAATATGGAAATGCATACCCAATTAAGAGGAAGCATGTTGAGAAGGTAAACAAATGTTTATGCAAAACTTTGAGAGCCATTCCCCAGTAATACCTACTCTGTGACCATTCCAACATTGATTGGTACCACAATGAGTTACAAACTCCGCTTTCACATTGTAAAGTGATATATTTATATTATTTTTGCAGCCCCCTGTCGATTCCTTATAACAATAACTATATAATCCTTCTGTATATACCGTTGCTTAGGGTTGAAATACCCAAGTGTGTACATAATAATATGTTTGAGAAAGGAGTTCGTATGAAAAATTACAATTTGGTTAACTTCTTCGCAAATAGTTGTTGAAGTTGTATGGGATTATTAATGGTGTTTGTCTTGGCGGCTTGAGAAATTAGTTGTGCGTATAATATGTTTGATGATTTGAAAACACGCTATGAAGTCACGGTATTCTGTCGGTTAATATTTTTCATTCGAAAAAATATTCACGCATGACTTAACAAGATATCATAGGTACCTTTGACTTCACGATGATGTAATTTAATTTTTTGCTGTAGTACTTACTCTACTAGAAGAAAAAAAATATTATGAAGCCTAGTATTCAAGACTGATTTCACAAACACTTCAGACTACTAAAAACAAACAACATAAAAACACCATAAATACAGCTTTATGGTGTTACAATGATAACTAGTCCTTATCACTACGCAGCGATGACGCATCGAGAATTCAAAATGTTATGACTTCGAAATCTGTACCGTAACCGAGATATCATAAAATAACCATTTCTTTCATGTTATACGAGGGTGTAAAAGGTGCGTAAGGGTTAAATGGCTATCTTTGTGCGTTAAAATCGCAACGATACAAACTACTAGACTGGAAACCGTAAAAAATCAAAGTAAACGATTGGGTTCGTGAGGAGATGACGGATAGATGGTATTTTAATGACGGATAAGTGAACATTTGTTGTTCTGTCATTGCTTAATTCTAAAGGTGATATTGTTAGAAACGGGATTGCTGGACTGAATTTGAACTAAACTAAATTGGCAATTCAACTTTTTTATGCCTTGGTTATTCGAGTTCTCAAAGCATAGCTATTTCTTGAGTTCCTGACAATAGGCACGTAAAATATGTATTTACAGGTTAACATTCACATTTTCTAAATTCCTCTTTTTTAAAAAAAAAAACATTAACCTAGTACTTTTACACATAAACATCGTTCTATTTTTTTGATCTTCCTAACCTACTTCAAATGCCACCTCTATTTCGCTATTGCGAAATATGTCCAATAAATTCGATATTCAGGTAGCGACTTTGATAAGCATGTGAAAACTGTCTGTTACACACCAAAGCCCATAAATATGACATTAGCACATCGTACAGTGCCTTTAATTGCTCGCTCCCCATTGTGGCGCATGCTTTATGATCTGTATTACGCTTTAAATACTGCGCAAGAGTTTCAACGTTGATTTAAGATGGCGTCTTGTAATAGGGACTGTTCTGCAGTTGTTCATTTTTGGAATGATGTTATTATTTGAAGTTGTCTAAAATGGGATTTCGATTTTTTTATAAGTTGACTAAAAAATACAGTGTGCTAGATAAGAAATAAAAATGTTTTTTTTTTAATTAATAAAAAGGAAAAAACACTAATCAATTAATGAAACAAGACAGGACACAAAAAAGTGACACGATAAAAAAGATATTGCATCAAAAACACATGTTACTATTATCGTTTTGAATATCTATCAAATTGTCACTACGCCGGAGGGCTTGTGAAGTGTCAAAAATGCGCTTGAAGTGGTCAGTTGATGGCAGATAAAGTCACCCCACCTGTGAAACTACCCTTGGGGGACACTGGACTTTACTATGTTTAACAACCACACTTGCGTTACGGTTGTTTTCGCTTGAAGAGTGGGCAAAGAGTAATTTAAGGGATTTTAGGACTGGTAAACCATGCTTATATGCTATAGAAGGCTAATATTTTGATAGTAAGATTGTCTAGATTCATCTAATCTGATACTTTATATAATAAATGGGTAATTAATAAATTATTACTGATTTTTGGGCAGCAGAAATGAGGGTGGTGGCTACAAAATTGAATAGCAGCGTGCTTTGCGTAACTTGTTGCGTGTACACAATCGAAGATTTTCCTACAGCTTAAGGAAAATATCGAAAATGTATGGAAATCTCAAGATAGTCAGGAAAAACTATAGCATATTTTTGAAGGTTATACTTTTACCAGAATTCGACAAAATCATTAAAGCGCTTTCTACAAAATGGACTCTAAAAGAGTATCAGTCAAACCTTCCCTTTATTCAATTTAGTTTTCATTTAAGAACCACTTTGTTTACAAAGTTAAAGGTTCCAGTACAGCAGTTAAGTGTCAAACAGGCACATGAATTGGATAGTAGATCGAGATAAGTACACCCTACCTGTGTTGACCATACCGCTACGTGTACGTTAGTGTGTGTAACGTAATGCCAAATACCTACATTTGGCAACGCACACATACACACTACTCGTTTACGTAAATCGCAAGTAAAGCTTACTAGAAAATCTCCTTTAAATTGTCGTTGAATTAACAGTGATGTAGTTTTGCGATTGTGTGCGTGTGTGCGTATGTTGTAATCTTGTTAGTATTGACATTGCTTGATTGATTAGCATGTTGTCAATGTGAATGCATTTGAAACTTCGCATCACAATCTTTATAATGGTCACCAATTATTGCAAACAAAGTATCGATTTTCCAGCGTCCTCTCTTTCAAGGAGCAGTAATTTCAAGGTAAGTACAAGATAATATTAAGTATTTTTATTTGACTAAAAGTATGTCTTACACCTGCCTAAGTAGTTCTGCAATATAAGGGAATCATAAGCAAAGGTAACATGTTCGCACAATCAATATATCGAGCGTGGACACTGGGCCAGAGCTTCCGTTCCGGCGCCGGAGCGGGCCGTCCGGTGACCCGTGTTAAATTGACAGCCCTTGTTTTATTGTAATCATTACTTACAGCTAGCATAACTGTATTGGAGTTTGTAGCAGTTCGCAGTTCCAAGTCCTTATTTCATAGTAATTGGCTTATAAGTACTCATAGTTTGTGAAAACATGTTTAGTCGGTCTCATGTCACTCTTCATGGAAAAGAGAGACAATTTATGTTGAAATAAATATGGAAGAAAAAAAATAGCAGATTTAGCATGATGTATCAATTTGTTCATGTCTCCTAAAAGTTTCTCTTTAAGGAGATATAGATATAAACGATTTGACTTTTGACTCAATGCCTAATATGCCGTCTTGTTTTCTTTGTTTTTGCTTATGTTATAGATTCCTAGCCATATAAAATGATGTTAATTGAGTATTAATTTAACTATGGCCATCTCACGCTGTGAATCTAAGAGTTAATAATTTATCAATCTATACTAAGACAAACATTACAATAAAGAAATCGTTGACACTATTAAACTTTTCCCCAAATGAGCAGAATAAATGGCCAAAAAATGTCATCACCTGGGCTCTATCTATTTTATGTCGAAATTCCTAATTAAAAAAGATTTCATAGTTTTAAAACATCTGGTCGATAATGTGTAGGAATGTCGGCCCACACGTGCCACGAAATGACACTAAAATCGATACGGAAATCAACTACAATTATTTATTATAGAAAATATTATTTAATTGCTTCATTAATGTACATCTGGAATATTAAATATGATCGTGTATAATTTATTAGACTTTTAGGTATGTAGTTTAAAAATGACGCATATTTAAACAAAACCTTTGAACTATTTTCCGAACAATAATTTATTATTTAGTTTATTCACATAAGGTCCTATTGAGAAAATTTAAACGTAAATCGCGATTTAGGTAGAAAATACGACTATTTATAGACTACAAGTAAACACAACAGTAGGCGTAGGTTTGTGAACTTTTAAATGTCAACTACGAGTATATTGAACATTTCAATATACCAAAATAACAATCGTATTGAGACATCGAAAAAGATTTATCAACAACATAAATCAGTGGTCAGACAGTTCTATCAGATTTATTATAAGTATAGGTAATTAACAATCAAAATATACACGTGCATCGATCGTAATGAATGACGCAGGGTCCGGCGTCTAACGCGTCCGACCGGACACGACCCACGTCGTTCACTGCTTTCAAACTATTTCTACAATAATAAAATAATGCCTACGTTCGCCGGACGACCGGACGGTACGGCTGTCGAAGCCGAGTGGGCGGGTGTACAAGTTCCTTTATTGAAAATGATTCATTTTATGGTTTTTGGAAGTTACATTCTGCCTATTCAATTTTCGTTGTTAGTAATTGATTTGTCGTTGTGATTTACATATTATAGGCATGCCGTGTCATGTAGCTTAGTTTTATTATAACTCTTCAGTTCAATTTGATATCATCGTAAATTTGAATTTTATGATTGCTAATTGACATTTCAGAATCGAAACATTTATTTTTATAAAAGTTCAGTAAATTGTTGCACGAGCTTAATTTTCGTCAATATAACGTAGTACAGTGTAGTCCTTACACTGATTACAATTAGGTATGCAAATGTGTTTTAATAAGGCCTCGTGTGAACTAAGAATTCTTTTAAAACAAACAGCACACAAGTAACAATTCAACCTTCAAACATTTCAATCCATAAACAGATTTACTAACAAGAAAAATTACACTCGTTAAAAAATCGATAATTCCACAAAGCGATTATTTTGTTCGTAGCACCAAACGTTGTTTGTTTCGTTGTTCCCGAGTAGCGTGCAACAATCGATACAAGCTGATTGCATTAAGCAATTACAGTGTATTTAATTACCCGAGCCAGTTAATTAGTGAAGCCTTATGTTCGCTGCAACGGTAGGGTTTCCACGGCCTGTCCCTCATTTACACTTGCAACGACGTTTGCATTTTTAACATTGTACTACTTGTCACTAAGTTCGTTAAAGGATTAATTTCATGTAAGCAGACGTGTACCGTTGTTATGACATGCAGTGTAAACGATGTGTTTTATCTTTTTATGAAGCGAGAATATTGCAAATAACAATTTATGAATGATTGACAGAATTTGTATTAGAACGATAAAGAGAGGTCATGTATTGAACTTACTACAAGGTTTTGTTTCAAGCAAATGCTAAAATATGCAACACAAATAAGATTAAACTGAAACTTTACAAAACAAATATTTCAATAAAGAACGCTAAAGTCATAGAAAACAATAACATCGAGAATTGTTTTGTAAAACTTCTGAATTTAACCGTCCCTCGGCACTCATAAAGTTGACAAAATTTTGGCAACCCTGTTCGATAGTCGTAGTTAATTCGCGGCTTGCATTTCGCACGAAATTTTGTGCCCGTATTTAATTAAGTTCCATGAAAAAGTACTGCAATGGTAAAGTTTTCTCGTAAATATTGCCTAAAATTTGTAACTTACTGTTTCAGTGCACTGCAATTAATTTCGTGAATTAAGACTTCGGTACGAGGGGGATGCCTATGGAGTACAATTTATAAATATCAACATTTTGTTGACGGTCCGCTGTCACGCGAGACTTGTCTTCAATTGTTTTTCTTGGAAAATGAAAATGGGATCAACGTTTTTGACACGTTTGGAAGTTATTACTTGAAAATACACTTCACCTTTAGACCTGAACTTTTGCACTTTTATACCTACGAAGTTAGAGATTAACGCTTTCGAATAGTGACAAATATGACGTCTCCATTAACTCCTTTATAAGGGGCACAAAATGGGATATATTCATAACTTTCAAATGCATTAAACATCTTTTGTTCGTTCTAATTACTCATGTCCATTTCTAAATGATCTCTTGTTTAGTATAATGTTTTTGAATGCTGAGGTCTTAATAATGTGGACTTCAAATGAAATGTTCGTCCTTTCGTTGACATAAACTGACTGATTCTGATTAAAACTGAGATTAGTTTCCAGTTATTAGCATATTAAGAGACAGGGGTTGTATATAGGGGTTGTATATACTAATTTCTTTTTGTTTTTAGTTTGCAATTATTATGAATGCAATGGTAATTTGTAATATGACTATAAATACGAGAAAGAAATATAAAGAATTTTAGTAGACACTGTGTGATTTTAAAGTGAGACAACTTATCAAAAAATCATTGGATAAGAATACATTTTGTATGCATCTTTAAAAGCGTGTCTATTTCAAGTCAATTGAACATTTTGTATCACAAGTGTGACATAAAGTGATTTGCATACACACGCCAAAGTTTAAATATTATGACTAGTACAATACAGCAACATTGTGGCCACATTTTGGTTATGCAAATCTTAGTATAAGGGTGTCTCCTTATATGCAAAGTGTCTCTAATTTTATGCACTATGGGTAAGATGGCACGAGCTAAAGCGACAATGTCCGCACGAGCTGCATAATCTTAGAAGAAGACATTTGTCTACTAACTGCTATACTCATGCTTTTGAATAAATTATTGGCAACAAAGCATGATCAGTTTGCTATGGTTAGTATTGATATATTTTATAACTAGCTTCTGCCAGCGACTTCGTTCG